>JACEIK010002373.1:99437-134854 GCA_018107945.1 Datura stramonium
ATTTCTTATACTAGATAGAGATTGGGCATGGGTGTGGAAGAAAACACCCACTCATAACCCTACATACCTGGGAGGGATGATTTTACCACTTCTCTAATTTTCCAAGATGAGATTCCAATGGAAACCTTCAAAACTTTCTCTAAATCCTCTTGTCATACTCTCAAGTTTGCATGCATGGAATGAATTAGCTTAGAATATGTTTTTCCCTCTTAAAATCCTGTAAAACGAGCCTTAAACGACGTAGTATAGGTCTTAGGAACTTAGAAATTATGAAAAGACCCTCACTGAATTCACAGGAAATAACTGCCAGGTGGTCTTGACGGACGACCTAACGACTCATCATTGGAGGGGACGAATCGTCATGTTGCTCGTTGAGTACACTACCTTGTCTAACTCCCGGGGCTCGTAAAGGATCATGTAACGGCTCATCAGGGGTGACCACGACTCGTGGTCACCAATCGTCAAGTACACTGCCTCTATCATATCACTTTACTTACAAGTCACCCCACGACTCACACCACAACTCGTTGCCTGACCTAACGAGTCGTGGTCTGCTCCCGTCAAGTACACTAGTTGACCTCTTCAATTTTTCACACACCCTTACCCCACGGTTGACATAACGACTCGTGGTGACTGACCACGAGTCGTTCCCTCGCTATAGGGACCCTTATCCTCCAACTTCCTACTCTTCAGTGGCCTTCCCCACGAGTCACTTGATGACTCGTGGGCTGATAGAACGAGTCGTCAAACGACTCATTCTGTACCTGCAACTTGAATTTTCAGTTTTTCATCATTTTGACTCCCGGGTCTGATCCTTGATTTTTTGGGGTATAACAATATCTTCTCCTTGGGAACATTCATCCTCGAATGTTAGAAACACATAGAAACTCAGAAACATGCAATCATCATATGCAAACACTGATAATTTAAATAAAAAACTGACGGAATGACTACCTCCAAAAGAAACTACATAGCTGAACCAAATTCAGACATCACATACATCTATCATGTCATAAATCAAACTTGTGCACATGATCTGAATATGGTAACTAAATAGAGAATTAGGGCAAGGACTGATACCTCAAATTGAAACTAAGTCGGTAGGAAGCAGGTGGAGGTATTTAGCAATCATAGCCGCTTCGGCTTTCCACGTAGATCCCTCAACATGCTGATTTATCCATAACACCTTCATCGAAGCTACTTCTTTGTTTCTCAGCCTCCGAACCTAATGATCCAAGATTGCAACTGGAATTTCCTCATAGTTGAGGCTATCTTCCACACAAACTCTTTCCATCGGGACAACTAAAGATGGATCACCCAAGCACTTTTTCAAGAGTGATACATGAAAGACGGGATGAACTGAAGATAATTCCGATGGCAAGTCCAACTCATACGCTACCTTACCAAATCTTTTCATAACCCGGTAGGGACTGACATAGCAGGGACTAAGTTTTTCTTTCTTTCCGAACCGCATGACTCCCTTCATGGGAGATACCTTCAGAAATACCCAATCGTCCACCTCGAACTCCAACTCTCTCCTTCTCACATCCGCATATGACTTTTGACGACTCTGAGAAGCTTTCAACCTGTCCCTTATCAAATGAACCTTCACCATGGCCTCATGAACCGAATCAGGCCCTATCATAGCTGCCTTACCAACTTCAAACCATCCGATGGGCGATCTACACCTCCGCCTGTAAAGAGCCTCAAACGGTGCCATTTGGATGCTGGAGTGATAGCTGTTATTGTAGGCAAAATCGATCAAGGGAAAGTGATCATCCCAATTACCTTTGAAGTCCATCACACATGCTCTCAACATGTCCTCAAGAGTTTGGATTGTTTGCTCTTCCTGACCATCTGTTTGGGGATGAAATGTGTTGCTGAGTTTAACCTGAGTCCTACGCCCTTTTTGGAAAGACCGCCAAAACTGAGAGGTAAACTGAGTACCTCAGTCTGAGATGATAGAAAAGGGCACTCCATGCAACCGCACCAACTCCCGGATATACAGTTTGGCATAATCATCCGCTGTTACTATGGTTTTGACAAGTAGAAAGTGTGCAGCCTTGGTCAATCTGTCTATCACCACCCAAATAGAATCATAGTGTCAGAAAGTACGAGGTAGGCCTGTAATGAAATTCATATTAATCTCTTCCCACTTTCAAGTAGGAATGCTAATATACTGAATTACGCCTCCCGACCTTTGATGCTCGACTTTCACTTACTAACAGTTCGGACACTTGGCCACGAATTCTGCAATATCCCTCTTCATGTCGTTCCACCAATATATTTCCCACAAATCATGATACATCATGGTGGCACCCAGATGGATAGAATACCTAGATCCATGTGCCTTATGTAATATCCGGCCTCTCAAATCATTAATTTCTGGAACACACAGAAGAACCTGGTACCGCAACACCCCATCTCCCCCTTGGGAGAAGACCTCCACCTTCTGACTCCGAACAGCCTCTCTCAGCTTTACCAAAATTGGATCCTCAACTTGTCTGGCTTTCACATTCGTCACCAAGGACGATTCTGATCTGTTTTGCATAACAACGCTGCCATCGGTTGAGTCGACCAATCTAACTCCCAACCTCGCAAGTCGATGGACATCTTTCACCAACTCCTTCTTTCCCTCATTCACATGGGACACACTCTCCATAGAGAGCCTACTATGTGCATCCGCCACCACATTAGTCTTACTTGAGTGGTAAAGGACACTCATGTCATAGTCCTTAAGTAGCTCCAACCACCTCCTTTGTCGAAGATTGAGATCTTTCTGCATAAACACATATTGCAAGCTCTTGCAATCCGTAAATACATCCACGTGGACCCCATACAAGTAATTCCGCCATATCTTCAATGCAAACACCACCGCGACCAACTCAAGATCATGGGTCGGGTAATTCTTCTCATGAACTTTCAATTGTCTTGAGGCGTATGCTATCACTTTCCTATGCTGCATCAACACACATCCAAGTTCGATCCTCGTAGCATCACAATATACCACAAAACCATTGGTACCCTCGGGTAGGGTCAACATTGGTGCTGAAGTGAGTCGGGTCTTAAATTTCTGGAAGCTTTTCTCACAAGTCTCCGACCATTGGAACTTTACCTTTTTATAAGTCAACTTGGTCAAAGGTGCTACAACAAATGAAAAGCCCTCAACGAATCTCCGATAGTAACCCGCCAAGCCCAAAAAGCTCCTGATCTCTGATGGGTTTACCGGCCTGGGCCAATTTCTCACCGCCTCAATTTTCTGAGAATCTACCTTTATGCCCTCACTTGATACCACGTGGACCAAAAATGCAATCGAGTTCAACCAAAACTCACACTTGCTGAACTTTGCATACAACTGACGATCCTTGAGGGTCTGAAGTACTACTCTCAAGTGAGCGGCATGCTCCTCCTCGCTCCTAGAGTATTTGAGGGTATCGTCGATAAACACAATCACGAACATGTCCAAATATGCCTTGAACACTCTGTTCATTAGATCCATAAAAGCTGCAGGGGCATTGGTTAGTCCAAAAGACATAACAACAAATTCATAGTGACCATACCGAGTCCTGAAAGCGGTCTTCGGGATATCACACTCCTGAACCCTGAGTTGATGATACCCGAACCTAAGATCTATCTTTGAGAAACATCTAGCACCTTGGAGCTGGTCAAGCAAATCATCAATCCTAGGTAAGGGGTACCGGTTCTTGACGGTGACATTGTTCAACTACCGGTAATCAATACACATACGAAGGGAACCATCGTTCTTTCGGACAAAGAGGACCGGTGCACCCCATGGAGACTTGCTCGGTCTAATAAAACCCTTATCCAACAAGTCCTTCAACTCATTTAGCTTGGCTGGATCCATCCTGTAGGGAGGAATAAAGATACGCTGCGTATAGGGTAGAGATCAATGCCGAAATCAATTTTCCTCTCAGGAGGAACACTTGGCAAATCATTGGGAAAAACCTCTGGATACTCACGTACTACTGGAACTGATTGGATAGTCGGGGTTTCGGACTCGACATCCTTAATCCTAACTAGATGGTACATGCAACCCTTAGAAATCATCTTTCTGACCTTAAGGTAGGAAGTGAATCGACTTACAGGCACAACTGAACTACCCTTCCATTCTAAGGCTGGCTTACCCGAAAATCTGAACTCTACGGCCCGGGTTCTACAATTAACTGAAGCATAGCATGCAAATAGCCAATCCATGCAGAGAATAACATTGAAATCGGTCATGGATAACTCTATCAAGTCTGCTGAGGTGACCTTATGAAGGACTGAGACTGGTCAACCTCTATATACCCGTCTAGCTATAACCGAGTCACCTACTGGAGTGGAAACTGAGAAGGGTTCTGACAAGACATCGGGACTAACTCCAAAGCTACTGGTTACATAAGGTGTCACAAAAGACAAGGTGGCCCCCGTATCTAACAAAGCATAAACATCAATATGAAAAACTCGCAACATACTAGTAACCATATCCGGGGAGACCTCCTGCTCTTGACGGGAAGCTAAAGCATAGAATCTGTTCCGGCGCTGACCGCCAGTTGCGCTACTAGATGCCCCCTGATGTGCTGAGCATGGGGGGGGGAGGCTACTGAACTAGAAGCTGGGCCTCGGCCCCCAACTTGATCCTACCTCACAGCTGGACAATCTGAAGCATGTGCCCAGGTTGCCCACACCCGAAACAAACACCTGAACCAGCCAAGCACTGGCCTGTGTGCCCCCGACCACATCTGCGAAAAGCTGGGATGCTAGAATCTGTGGGTCTGCTATTCTGACCCCTTGAGCCTGATGCTCGCCCTCTCTGATTATGTCTATTCCTGGATGGCACACTCAATACCGAAGACACCGGGGCAGATGATCTCTGGTGAGTCTGCTGTCGGTGTCCACCACCGGACCTCTATTGAGAGAACCTGTGATCCTAGGTACTGGCCCTCTTGGCCTCCCTCTCTCTCGAATGTGTCGCCTCCATCTGCTGGGCGTACAACACCATGCGAGGAAAGTCCATATCCTGGTGAAGCATGGTAATCCGACACTCCTTTTCCAAATACCCTGCTATACCATGCACAAATCTGCTCACCCGCGTCCTCTAGTTAGCCACTAACTACGAGGCATATTTCAATAGGCGAGTGAACTCAAGGGAATACTATAGAACTGTCATCCTCCCCTTCTTCAAGTTTACAAACTCAGCTTCCTTCAGCTCCCTCATCTCCTGAGGGAAGAACCGATCTAGGAATGCAACCTGAAACTCCTCCCACGTAATCAGACCTGCTCCTGCGACCCTGCTATCCTTCCATTGGCAAAACCAGATATGTGCAACCCTTCTTAACTGGTAGGAGGCCAACTCAACACACTCAACACTACTCACCCCCATGACTTGGGTAATCTTGACAATCTCATCAATGAAATCATGCGGGTCCTCATCTACCTTGGACCCTAAGAACTCTGGCGGGTTCATCCTCAAGAAGTCTCTAACTCGAGCCGTCGCTGCATTGCCATTTTTTGGAACATGCGCAACGACCTGCTGATTGACCTGAGCGGTCAAGGCCTACGCAAGTATCTGGATAGCAGCCCGAACCTCAGCATGGGCGGCTGGCTCCGGTGCTTGAGGCTCCTGAATTGGTGGGGCTGGCTGATGCCCATAACCATTTCCATTCTCGTGGCCTTCACCACCTCCATTCCTCCTTCCGTTCATTCTTCGAGGAGCCATGATTCTGCAATCGTGATTAGCACGAATTAGAAGGATAGAAAGACTTTTCATCGCATGACATAAATTATGAAAGAAGGGAATATTTCCTAAACGTCTAGTAGCCTCTTCGTCATAAGTGTGGCGCACTTCACACCCATGAAAAAGACCCTATTTAATGCGGCTTTCAGACACCTTAGGACACTTCAAACCTATGGCTATGATATCAAGTTTGTCACGATCCAAACGGAGGCCCGAATCGTAGACACGGGACAAGAGACCCCGAGAGACCCCAAGTCGACCCACGGCATAAGCATACAACTGACCTATTCAATAAACTGAATAAAACATCAATATAATCTCAAAAGAAGTCTAATTCAACATAACACAAGAATAACATCCGAAGCTAACACATACATAAGTCTGAAAGCCTCTAGTCTGGACGAGTTGATGGGACAAGACCCCAACTAACTCAACAATGCTAAAACTAAAAATACATAAAGGAAAATTATAGTCTAGTCCTCGAAGGATGAGGAGTCACCAATCCGAGTAGGTACTAACTCTGGAAAGCTGTCTAAGAGCGGGGCTGAAGCTGTCGGTCGGGTCCTGTATCATGAAATGATACAACATAGAAAGTATGCGGTCAGTACGTGGAATGTACCAAGTATGCAATGTAAGTAAAATCCGCTCAAGTAAAATAAATCATTTAAAATATTTCATATCATATCATAAGCTTTCAAGTCTGAGGAGAAGGGATGCATGCATTCATTCTGAAATCAAAATCTTACCATGAAATGACCATGCATAGCTTTATAATATCATGAATAACTCGAATGACTCAAAGCTGAAACGTAACATTTATGATAAAAGATGAACAATGAGTCAAACCTTACCTTTTAGAACATGCATGCTTATAGTAATAATCATGAGTGATGAATATGAAAATTTGAATCATATAGACAATGGGAGACTCGTCACTTAATCGACATACCACGATAGAGCTTACATGGTCCTGATTATTACACTCAAGTGGGCAGAGCAGTCCAAAATCTTGCCAGGGCTAAGGACGCTACCATGATATCTATATCAAGCTACTGGGCCATTAGTGTCGGGGATAGCTCAGAAGGGAGGTCCCAATAATATAATAGTATCAACCTATTTTGGCATGTAGTTCTGAGGCATAGGGTGATCGACCCTTAGCCCGCTCGGTGCTAGACTCTTCTCCCAAAACATGCAATGCTCTATATAGTATATAACGAAGCTCAACATCGTCTACTGACGAAGCTCAAGATGAAATCGTGCATAACTCAACATCGTATGAAACGAAGCTCAACATTGTCCTTTGACAAAGCTCAATAGTGACATACATCTCAATTATGAACTTATGCATATGAGAAGTTTTAATTTGGAACATACCACAAGCAAATAATATGAAACTTGGGAGACTTCAATCCAAACAATGTGGTAAGCTTATTTCAGGAAAAAAACATCATTTTAAATCAACATGTTGGCATTGCCCAAAGCTTTTCCATACTTGGATCTACTCAATTCATTTTGAAAATAATATCATATCATGGGAAGCTTTAGAAACATGCTTTTAATTATTAAATCTCATCATCATCGTACATTCATCATCATTCTCTTCCTTCATGATCTTCTCATCCATGGGCATTAAATTTCATAATTTAGAAAACACAATATTTGATTGAAACAATTTAAAATTTTTCCAAGCTTCACAATTCATCAATATAAATATAATCTAATCATACCTATGTATAGAGATTGAATAATTGTGCAATTAGGTAAAAACCCATAACTTGATCATGTGAATTTCTTATACTAGATAGAGATTGGGCATGGGTGTGGAAGAAAACACCCACTCATAACCCTACATACCTGGGAGGTATGATTTTACCACTTCTCTAATTTCCCAAGATGAGATTCCAATGAAAACCTTCAAAACTTCCTCTAAGTCCTCTCTTCAAACTCTCAAGTTTGCATGCATGGAATGAATTAGCTTAGAATAGGTTTTCCCCTCTCAAAACCCTGTAAAACAAGCCTTAAACGATGTATTATAGGTCTTAGAAACTTAGAAATTACAAAAAGACACTCACTGAATTCGCAAAAAATAACTATCAGGTGGTCCTAGACGACCCAACGACTCGTCACTGGAGGGGACGAATCGTCATGTTGCTCGTCGAGTACACTGCCTTGTCTAACTCTTGGGGCTCATAACGCATCATGTAACGACTTGTTAGGGGTGACCACGACTCGTGGTCACCAATCGTCAAGTACGCTACCTCTATCATATCAGTTTACTAACAAGTCACCCCACAACTCACACCACGACTAGTTGCCTTACCTAACGAGTCGTGTCTGCTCCCTTCAAGTACACTGGTTGACCTCTTTAATTTTTCACACACCCTTACCCTACGGTTGACCTAACGACTCGTGGTGACTGACCACGAGTCATTACCTCGCCCGTGGGGAACCCTTATCCTCCAACTTTCTACTCTTCACTGGCCTTCCCCATGAGTCACCTGACGACTCGTGGGATGGTCTCACGAGCCGTCCAACGACTCGTTCTGTGCCTGTAATTTGAATTTTCAGTTTTTCATCATTTTGACTCTTGGGTCTAATCCTTGGGTTTTGGGGATATACCAATAGCCTATGATGTATAAGTAATCCATGTATTAGATTGAAATGAGTAACCAAATAATGTATTGACAGGACTAAATTTTAATCCAAGGGATATTCTAATTGTTACAACTTACCAAACGGGTCCTTAAAATTACTCCAACCTATTGTCGGATACCACAGCCGCGATGCCACTCTAGAATCATTATTTCCACCATATTTGAACACGAAAACAAAAACAAATAAGATAACCAAAAAAATTCATTAGTATAATTCCATCATCTTCTACTCTGCAGTATTTAGGAGATGATCGGTACACATCGATAGAAAAAAAAAGTTGAAAAGAAAGAGATAAGAAAAGAAGATGAAATTGGTTATAGGAGAATAACGGGGAGGGTCCTATACTTGGGGGCATATTCTATGGAAAAAGAATTGAATAAGTTGAGAGAAAGACCTGAGATCTAATGAAAATGGAAATATGACTTCTGGATTTAGTTCGACCAGCCGCAGTGGTGAGGATGGAAAAAAGGGATGAAAACAAATGGAATAGATAAGGAAAAATGAAGAAAAAAGAATAAGAAGAAAAAATATGAAATATAAAATTTATAAGTGGTGATACGTGTATGTCATCACTCAACAAAGGTGTAGTGTGAGTCTAAAATAAGTATTTATTTTATTTTAAAATAATTTAAAGATAGAGTTCCGTAAAGATAAAATGTGTCATTGAGAATTCGATCTTAGTTTAGGGTACTTGCGCCTTTCCCTACGTGCAAAGTTAGCTCTTGTAATGTGGCAATGAAATGAAGTTGGACAACTGGAACGTGTATATTTATTGGTCCTTGCTCTTTTTCTTTAACAATGCATTTGCATATAGTTCTGAAGTTAATTAGAGTTCTTTAGAGATAGAACTCTTGAGAGAATCACGTAAGAAGAAGATGATGAAATGGAGGAAGAAGGAGATGAGAAAGAAGAAGGCAGAAACATAGTAAACAAGAAGAGATTGAGAGAAAGCTATAGTTTATCTATTTGTTATGAAAATGATAAATATGTATTTATCATGTATGAGTGATGTACATGTATATATAAGTAGTATTTAGGTCATAGAGGAGCCTCAACTCCCTAACTAACTATTAACTGTCTTAACTGTTATAACAACTTTTAACTAATTCTTAACTATCTACAACTAACTTTGTGAAACAGCTTGTTGCCTTCTTTTTTTCTGTCACAACTTGTTTTCTTCTCTTTAATGCTCCCCCTTAAGTTAAGTGCCATAAAAATATTTAGTACTCCTAACTTAAAAGTGAGAAAGTTGTGTTGCACTTTAGTCGGCCCCTTAGTCATTAGATCAACAGGTTGATCCTTAGTAGAAATATATTGTGTACAAATCTCTAATGAAATGACAGTCAATATTAATGTGTTTTGTTCTCTCATGAAACACATGATTGGCAGCAATTTGCATAGATGGTTTGCTATCTAAATAGATCAACTGGTAGTATGATTTTTACTTCCAACTACTTTAATAAGCCAAGTATCCAGATGAGTTCTGAGACTGTAGAAGCCATGCTTCTGTATTCCGCTTCTGCAGAGCGCCTTGAGATGGTTGTTTGCTTCTTTGACTTCTAGGAGATTAATGAATCTCCTAACTTGATTAAAAAACCAGACACTGATTTTCTAGTATAAGGGCAGACAACCCAATTAGTATCACAGTAGGTAGTTAACTTGTCCGTAGGATTACTTGAAATGATTATTCCTTGTCCTAGTTGAGACTTGATGTATCTAACATCAGTGTTGCTTCCATATGTGATTTCTTGGGTTGTTGGAGAAACTGACTTACTATTTGGACACTAAAGGATATATCAGGTCTAGTTGTTGTTAAATACAACAACTTACCTATTAGTTTCTAGTAAGGGTTAATATCGGGTAGCAATGGATCATCATTATTGTTCCCATTATTGTGTTCATCATATTCTCTAGTAGTGAGCTTTGCATTTGTGTCCACAGGAGTGCAAGATGGTTTGGAAGTTGATAGGCCAACTTCTGATATTATTTCTATTGAGTACTTTTGATGCATTAGTATTCCTTTTTCATTTTCGGAAAATTCTATGCCTAGGAAGTATTTCAACTCCCGCAGGTCTTTCATCTTGAACACTTGTTGTAGTGTTATTTGGTCTCATTAATCAACTCCAAGTTGTCTCCCGTTACCAGCATATCATCAACATATATTAAAATCATTACAGTTCCTTTTCCTATTCTTTGTACAAATAGTGAATGATCCAGTTGACTCTATATGAATTGTAGCCTTAATAGTGCTTCCGTCAGCTTGACATTTCACTGCCTAGGTGCCTGTTTTAGACCATATAGGGATTTTTTTAGTCTACATACAGGTCTATACTCCCCCAGACTCAAAAATTCCTGAGGAAAATCTATATAAATCTCATCACAGAGATCACCTCATAGAAATGCATTGTACACATCTATTTGGTGAATGCGCCAATGTCTAGAAGTTGCTATAGACAGTATTGTCCTGACTATGACCATTTCACCACAGGTGAGAAGATTTCTTAATAGTCAATGCCCTCTTTTTGGCAATGACCTTTGGTGACCAACCTGGACTTGAACCTTTCTGTTTCACCAGATGCTTTGTATTTGATTTTGTATATCCACTTGCAACCAATAGGTGTATTTCCTTTAGGCAAACCCACTATATCCCAAGTATTATTGTTCTTTAGAGCCTCTATCTCTGTTTCATAGCTTGTATCCATCTAGGATCTTTAACAACTTCAGAGTAGCAACTACGTTTTGTGATAGAAGAAAAAAATAGATAAGTAAACTTGATATTTTAGAGACAATGTGTCATATGACACATAGTTAGAAATTGGATAAGTGGTATCCTAAATTGAGTTCAGTGACACAAAATCTTTCATTCATATAGGGGGTCATTTATCCCTTCTAAATGTTCTGACTGGTATATTATTCCTTGAGACTATGATATCACTTTGCCTTGTATCAGAATTGGTAAAATTCTGTTCAAGTACATTTGTATTTCCTGTATCCACCACTTTCTATGTTGTCACAAGTGTCAACCAGATGATTGTTGGTAATATGATTAGTACCCCAAAAGTTTTTTAGATCAAACCCAGACTTAGAATGAAAAACCAGCAAAAAATTAGAAAAAAGATCTTCTCAAGACGACTTGTCAGACAAGCCGTTGTCAGAAACAACGGTCCATTAGGACGGTCATCAGTTGCCCTGGAAAATTCTTTCCCCAGGTTCAACGAGGGATGCAATGACCCGTTTCTTCTAGCAACGAGTCATTGTTTCAATCGTGGTGTCCATCTTGAAGATGGTTAGAAACTTTCCCAGAACCAACAAGCCTAGTAACGAGTCATGTAAGGAATCAATGACGCATCCTGTTGAGCCATTGGAAGAATCCAAAAAGGGTGAGAAATTCCCTCCAGTAACAACTATTGGATTCAACGACTCGTTACATCTGACAGGTTGTTCTGTCTGTCTATTGGAGGATATCCAAAACTTGTTCAAAATCTCGTCAGTGACAACGAATAGAACCAACGACCCATTAGTTCATCAAATGGGTCATTTTTCCCGCCCGTCCAATTCCAGTAGCTAGGATTTTCAGACCTAGGACCAACAACTGGTCCCAACGAGTCATGGTTTCGACTAACGACCCATTGGATCCCGACGAGTAGTTTTCCAGACTTTCCTCTAAGGGCATTTTTATAACTTTTTGTTATTTTAGTGCCTAAACTATGTTATTTTGGGGTTACTTTTTAGGATATTTAGAGTGTTAGTCGGTATTCCTCCCTCATTTTCTCACATTTCTCTCAAAAGTCAGTACGAAGAAAGCTCAGATAGGCTTCTCAGGGCAAGAAATAGGGTTCTGTTTCTCCTCCATATTTCCAAGAGCTTTAGCAGGGGATTCTTCTATACGTATGAGGGATTCCAATAAGGGAATTTATCTCACCTTGTGTCCCAATTTTTTTGCGGAAATCTCATTAGTTCCAGCCCTGTAGTAGATCGAAGTTAGCGTTTTCTCCAAATAGCTTATGAATTCCTTCATTGTGATAATTCTTTGAGTTTTCCAAGATTATTACCAGTTGTAATTCATGCCTTGGTCTCATTCATATAATATGTATTTTATCCCTAATCTTTAACATGATTTTGAATGAAACTTGCATGATTTAGAATCCAGATATAAATATTATTTTATCAGGGTGTTTACTAAAACCAAGAGATTAGTAGACTCCCCGTGAGAGGATAATTTCATTTGAGTTATGAATGATTAGTACAAATACTTGAATAGAAGTTATATTTTAGCATATTCGGTCTCGAGTCTCGGTGTACTTAGTATTCTCTAAGAATATCGGTTGATCAGTTTGACTATTATCAATCTTTTGAGAAACTCAGATGGCTTCATTAGTATCGGTTTATCAGCATTAGTTGTTTTTTAGATCGTTACGACACTTTCAAATAAAGAAGTAGCTTTGGCTAGTCTTAGAACATAGTTTCTTTCGAGGTCCTTAGACTCTCGGGAATACTTCTAGATAAGTAGTTCTTAAGTATTACGACATCGGTTCGAGCTAACGGCACGGTTAAACATAGTTAGAATTTTTAGTGGGGTAGTACTTAGCATCGAGGCGGGCAGGGTTGTGCTGCCCAAGTTCCCCGAACTATGTTGCCACTATAGTAGGCTATTAGTTTGAATGGGTTCCGAATAGTGATCACTTCGTTCGGCTACTATACTGCAGCAGGTATAATGGGCTTCTCGATGGAGGGTATACATCGAGACTCCACATTTAGCTCACATGGTTACATGTTGGTTATAGTCTCTCCACAACTGTCTGATTCAGTCCGGATTCGGTTATGATTTTGATTCAATTCGGATTTCTTGATTTGGAGTCTATTTTTACATTATTTCGGTACAACTTACCCATATCATTTTTATGCTATAGGCTCCGTTATCTAGCCTCGGCTTCAAAACTAGTCACTTGGCGACTTCTAGCGGCTTCATTAGTGGGCCTTCATCTGTAGATGGCGTAATTTCATTTCGGTTGTGTTTTCCTTATTTGGTTTCATAAATTAGAAATTAGGCGGGGTTTGACCCAACAACTCATCAGTTCTTATAAAGTCTTTCGGATAATATTTACGAGATTCAGCTAGATTTTTAGATTATTTAAGATTTTGTCATTTATTCGATTAATAGTTATTTCTTTTATCGGCTTCAGCTTTTTTATGATTATTCTCCAACAAATCAATTTTAGTAAGAATATGCTCTACCGGGATTTTCTTGGGGTCACTTGTGATTTTATGCATCGCGTCGGGGTGTGAATCGAGTTGTGACAAAGAATCTGCGATATCAACGGGAACACATCGGTATGTGAGAATAAGGAAATATTTCGGTATATCTTTGAAAAAGCTGATCTTCCTTAAACACTACATCTCCTTTCACACAAAAGACATGTGATTGAGTAGGTCATATATATAATATATATCCTTTTTGAGTTTCTGAGTAGCTCATACATACAACACTTTTGGTTCTGAAGTGAAGTTTATCTTGTTTGATTGACTATTTTAGCATAACACAAACAACTAAAAACATTGAAGTGAATCGGTAATTGCTTTCTATTATGCAGTCTCATAAGGTGAAGAACCTATAACAAATGAAGGTAATATGTTAATAATATATACGACAACATGCATACAATGTCCCCAAAATCTTATAGGAACATGTGCTTGAAGTCTTAGAGACTTTGTTGCTTCTAGTATGTACCTATGCTTTCTCTCAACTACTCCATTTTGTTGAGAAGAGTAAGCACAAGATATTTGATGAATAATTCCTAGATCTTTGAATAGTGTGTTACAAATATCATTGACAAATTCAATGCCATTATCGATTCTACAAACTTTTGGAGTTTTATCAAGCGAGTTTTAACATATGAAAGGAAATGTTTGATAGTCACACAAGTATCTTATTTCAATCATCAAGTAAGTCCAAGTCATTCTTGTATAGTCATCTATAATTGTTAGAAAATATTTGTGACCATCTACAATAGGAACCTTGTATGGTCTAGTATGTCCATATGAAAAATATCAAAACTAATACTTTTTATAGTACTAGGAAATGAAAACCTAGTCTATTTAGCACTGAGATAAACTGGACATTTATTGATTATACTTTCTATTTGATCTAGTCTATTAGGCAACAACTTGTTCAAAGTAGAGGTGGACACATGTTCAAACCTCTTATGATACAAACTAATATCTATATCTTGAAGTTCTAGGCGCTACATTTCTTGCATAAGATTGAGCTTCAAACTAGTTGAGCAAGTAGAGTCCATCTTCCTCCCTGCAATCCTCCAATCACCTTCCCATTTGAGAGGTCTAAAAATACAGTCTCGGGACGAATAAAGCGGCCACCTGATATAATTCCTTTATAGCCTTAGAAAGCGGACATCACGTTGTATTTAAACTAAGGAAGTAATTAAATATACATGTTGAAGTGTGCTCCTATTTTATATTGAGTTAGAACCAGTATGAGTAACTAAAAAAAAATTCACTATTTAGGTAAAATACCTTCATTTATGGTGGATTTATTTAACATGTGAATATTGGACATTATATGATTTGTGGCCCCTATATTAATTATTATCCACTCATTTGAATCGGTAGACACTATACAAACACAATCTATACCTTTGGTGTTCATACTTGTGAGGTCATTAGTACCCTCTTTGCATTTGCATTTGATGAGATGGAGTTACTTTTGTTTAAGTTGTAGAATGTTGTTCATATTGTTCTTTAGTAAATACATGCTCTGGTCAAGCTTATGCACTTCCTCCACATGTCTTAAGTTGCTGGTACATACCAGTTACATTGGCTATGACTTGATCTTTGTAAATTGATGCTTGTGATAAACTAGTTGGACCCTTTGTGCCCATTCGATATCCATAGGATTTGTGTCCATATGACTCCTGCGCACCGAACATGATATCGGTAGAAATTTCTTTTCCTCCCAAGTTATCAAACTTCTTTTCTTGTTGAAACTTGTAGGATATCCTACTAGCTTATAAATATATTCTTTTGTATGACCTTTCAAATTGCAGTAATCATACTGTAGATTGTAGTCCTTCTTGTTGAACCTTTGTTAACTTGTTTTTGAATATATTACAGAAGGATCAAAGTTACTAAGGTGCAACTCTGAAAGTAATCCAGTAGAGTTAGAAGTAGGCTTTTGTCCTTCATCATTCATAATCATGGAATAGGCCTAATTCATAGATGTAAGTGGACTCATCAATAGAATTTGGCCTCTTGCTTGAAGATAGGACTCACTAAGCCCAGAAGGCGGTATAGATTTTGCCTCTGAAGATAGTCAAGAAATCTTTATATCCCTCACAACCACATCTAGGATGGGCGCAAGTGCCTTAAATTCCATTTCATAAATTCTTGAGGTTAGTATAATATCCTAAAAGCAGATTGAGTCCCTTGTGCTAAAGTAGCAATTTCTCTATGAATATTGAAGGTTCTTGAACCATTCACTTCATCAAATCTTTCTCTTAACTCTTTCCAGATAGGCCACGCACTTGAAACATACACTACTCCACTCAAAAAAATGCTTGCAACAATGTTCATTAGCCAAGACAACACTACAACATTCACCCTCTCCAATTGGTCCTAGAGTTCTTCTCTAAACTTTTCCTTTGTTCATTTTCCATCCATAAATCCTAGTTTGTTCCTTCCTAATAAGACTATACGCATGGATCTACTTCAATAGAGTAATTCTCAGTGCTAGTTAATAGGAAAGAAATTGAAAATTTCACTTACATGCGAAGCACTTAGATGAAAAGGATGAATTATTGTCCACTACTCTGTGATTGAACCATTTCTAGCCTAATTCTGAGTTATTTAATTATTCATTTGATCTCCTTAAATTTTTTATAAGGATTTAGACTGATCTTGACAACTTTTTGCTCTTAAAACAAACTAGAACATACTACTTTCATGATTTGAGAATTGTTTAGAACAAAACAATACTTTCATTGCCTTACCAAGAATCTGTGAAGGAAACTTTCTTCGAGTTTGATTCATAGAATCACGAGGCTACGATACCATAAAGGTTAATTAGAGTTCCTTGAGATACAGAACTCTTGAGAGAATCGAGGCAAAATAAGAAGATGGAGATGAGAAAGAAGAAGAACGCGAAACACGGTAAATAAGAAGGATTGAGAAAGTTGTAGCTTATCGGTTTATTTATGATTCATCTTGTATGAGTGATGTACATGTATATATAGGTAGTATTCGGGTCTTAGAGGGCACATACTCCTTAACTAACTATTAACTATCTTAACTTTATATTTTTAACTAATTTTAACTCTCTACAACTAACTTTGTGAAACTGACTTGTTGCCTTCTCTTTTATCCCTTTTGACTTGTTGTCTTCTCTTTAACAAGTTCGAGATTTCACCACTTTCCACTTGCCTATTCTCTTAACTTTTTGCAAGGATAGTAATAGTGGTATTTACCCCAAATTTCAATCCATTAGCAGCCAAGCTGAACAGGTGATACCATATTACTTTTAGTTAAGACATAATACATAGATAAACACTCAAAATTTGGTATCGGTTGGCAAGTAACTATATTGAAAGTACATATCTAGACACCTCAACTCATCTTTCTTGTGTCGGTTGTACACTCCAACTTATAAAATGATCATCTAGATATATCTTAAATTAATGTGCCAAGTCAGCATTGAGTATCCACGAGACATAGTGAGAACAAGTTGGAGTAGTTGCTAGTTGAAACTAAGTTAAGGTATCTAGATATGCACTCTCAAAATTAGAGTACTTACTTGATAGTTAAAACAAAATTTAAATGTCTATTTATATATTATACCTTTAATAAATCATAATTGTTGAAGAGGTCAACAACATTAATATGTATCATATAAAAATTCAAAGTTTTCCTTCTTTTTTTACACTAGTAAGAAACACATTATTTGGAGTAATTTACCCATTTCTCTACGGCTTTGAAATGTGAGTTACATTAATAGCCAGGTCAAGTCTCATGAGTAATTTCAAACTAACTGTTATCAATGATAACGCTCCAAACCACACATCTTCTTGGGAGTGAAGCGGACGTTGTCAATAAAGAATCCAACTAGAGGTTGGGTCGAACCCATAGAAATAGGGAGATTGGATTATAGCGATAGTGAACTTGTGGTAGTTACTTCAAAATAGGGGGATTCTAAAGAAAATAAATAATAAAATCAAATATCAAAATTCTAATGTTAAGTCAATATCAAGGATAACTAGGATTGTGTTCCCCATGGGTTCATAAACGCCCGGGTATACACTCGTGATTATCACCAACCTTACTTATAGAGAGCGGTATCTTAGGTTCATTCAAACGGCCCAATGATCCATATTGGACGACTATTCCAATCACTCGACCAAGTCTCATGAGCGGTTTCAAACTTCCATTTATCACTAAGTCCCAGTTGCTATCCTGCGACCACAACTCAAATTAATACAATGATAATCAAGATCAAGGCTCCATTGTAATTCTCTTTTCCTAATCTCTACCTCTTCGACCATAGAAAGTAAAGAATTCGGGCATGTCCTAATGTTGTCCACCGTTAAGAAACGTTTAAACATGAAGAAGAATACAATATAAGTGTTTGTATTGGTTTTTAAGATCGCTTTGTGTAACCCAAACTTGTTAATTCACCATGGTATCCACAACTCTAGCTATGGGTTTTAGCCTTTGTAGTTGCAAGGTTGTGATTTGCATTAATGATTAAGAATAAAAATCAATACTTACAATAATGATTGATAAAAAACACTTCCTCAGTTACTCCACAAAATCTTGAAAAATAAGTAGCAAGAACAAGATGAAATCAAGAATAGGTTGATCACAAGTTAAGACCAATTCAGAATTCTCTCTCTCTGGTTTCTCTCTAAAACTATCAAGCGCGTCCCTCCGTAAAAATAAAACCTAAAACATATTTATACAGACACAAGAATCCTTTTCTAAGCCAACGGGATGAATTTTCATATTTGTTGTAGCTAGTTCCATGACTCGACCTATGATCCATAGCATGCCCCTACGACCGTAGCTTCCTCTTGTACAATCTCGGTGGCTAAATTCTAGCTAAGTGTTGGATGCAGGTACGACTCGTACCATCAACTCACTGACTCGTACTGAGCTCCGTACTTGAATCGGATATTTTGAATGTTTTAAGTTCATCCGACCAAAATGGTACGACTCGCACCTTCATTACGGGTCGTACTTTCATCTCGTAGCAGGATCCAGACTCGAGATGCAATTCTTCTAGATTTCATCACGACTTCCTCATCACGGCTTCGTATAGGCACAGTATGAATCGTCTTGGGACTCGTGGGTTGCATTTGCTCGGCCAACAACTTTCGGCAATTTCTCCATTTGTCGACTTGTAGGTCCTTCTACGTCCGTCTTGTGGTTTGCACTTTTTGTCCATTTTACACTTTTTAAGCTATCTTTTGCAATTTTCAGTTCCAACACCTTTTTATCCTGTAACAAAAGGAAAAGTATCTCATATCCACACAAACACACCTAAGTCCATGTTGTTTTCTTAGTTTTGGCGTCGAATGTACTGCAAATCCACAACACATGAACACCCTCTGCCAAGACTTTTACATGTCATCAAGCAAAAAGAAAAACTAGAACACAACGCTCAAATATAAAATAGACTTAAGATACTACAACCAATACTCAAACAAACCTGCACTTTCTATACAAACATTACTGACCCTTTCTCATGGAATCACATCGGCTAATGTACTACAAGCAACCTCAAAACATCATAAATGGGATCAGGTATGTCATCTAGCTATCAAAGGCGGTCAAGTCATCGCAATGTTTTCACACGAGACCAACAGTAAAAGCAAACATAATCCATGTGCCCTCACCCAGCTTGAGAAGTCCCTCTCGGATATGTATTGTCAAACTTAGCATGGTACTAAACAAGTAAGGCACTCACTCTCATAAACAAGTTACAAGCATTATGTAATGGATACCATAGGCTTGTATGCTTTCTCTGCTTTGGTTTTTCAGATGGTGAGTTAAGATCACTATAGGACTTGGTATGGCTTGTAATGTAGGCTGAGAGCAGACACGGTAAAGATGGAAGATTTTATAAGTGACTATTCCTTCCTTGGCCCTACATACCTTGGCTACACCATTCACCTAATTCACCCTTTTATTCTTTCATTCCCTTTTTCTCCTTTTTATTCACATTTGCATGGGGTGGTGAGTTTTTCACTTTTTTGACTTTTCGAAATTTCTTTGAGCTTTATTTTCAACATTTACAACATCTGTTTCTTCCTTTTCTTTTCATCTCACCACACCTCATTTCCACCATTTCTTTCTTTTCTTTTCTTTTCCTTTCTTCATTTCACCTTCCCAATTGTTATGCACCCCTACTCTAGACACCCTCAACTTAAGCATTTTGCAACATATTGAGTTAAAAAACTCAAGGAAGGACCGGGGCCAAAGCAGGTTCCTTACAAAAAATGGAATGCAGTTAATGGTAAATCAAAGAAACATGGTCTATTAAGGCTCAAACTTGGGATCAAGGGATTCATGCAACTTTGGTAGGGCAATATAGGCTAAAGTGAGCTAAACAAATAATGGCCTATGATCATATCCTAACCAACCATCTTAGCTTTATCTGAGAGACATGGACAGTTCTAGATCTACAACCCCTGTCACAGAAACCGACTAATATACCTCACTCCACACATAGTACATGAACTATTTTTACCTCACTTGTCTGGTTTATACATGGCTTAACAAAACTACTCATGTTGACAAACTAAATGACATCCAAAGATCAACAATAATCATGCATGTTGTCACAAATACATAGCTAATGCATCGAGTCAATTTTTCAAAAACCAAAACTAGTGCATTTTTGTTGGCTGAGTACTTCTAAGCTACTTTCTAATTAAACAAAAATCACACACTAAAAATAAAAAATCCTACACATCACTTGATTCTACTAGATAGCATGCACAAGGAAAAGAAACACGGCAGAGAAAAAACCTCAGTGAACCAAAAATCCCAAAAATCACAAGTACACCCCCTCCTTTTGAAAAGTTAGCTTCGTCCCTGAATCATCATCTAGAGGAACATAGGAAGAGAACATACGTGCTACTCGGACTTCACCTTCCATGCGTTGCCTCCTATGCAACACACACGATTTAACATCGCGGCTAGTAACTCTCTTGACTACTTAGAATTCGTCAAGTGATTCATGTACTCATCCTCCAGTGCTGCGATCACACTAAATTCCTTGGGTTGCTTCATTGTCTTACAGATGTTGAATGTGACCTCCTCTTGATTCGGCCTAAACTTCAGCAGTCGACTTCTACATCTACTAAAGCTCTCCGGGTTGCATGGAATGGTCACTCTAAAATGATGGGGACCTCATAATCAACCTTGCAATCCAAAATCACAAAGTCTGCAGGGAATATAAATTTATCTACCTTGACAAGCATCGGCCGGGATCCCCACTTCAGAAGCTTCTTCTTCATTGAGTCGGCCATCAGTAGCCTCATGACCGTTGGTGTAGGGTTCTGATGTCAACATGGTGAGATGCAGTCAAGGGCGTCAGAGTGTAATGCTAGCTCCCGAGATCACGAGTGCCCTTGCCCGAACTCAACATTACCAATCATGCATGGTATAGTGAGGCACCTGGGTCCTCCTTTTCTGTGCTAAGACCCTTGTAGCTATGGCACTGCAGTGATGCACATTGTCAATAGGCTCATAGCTCACCAGTCTTTTCTTTGTCGCCGAGTCTTTTTATAAACTTTGCATATCACAGCATGCGCTCAATACTTTGACCAATGGTATATTCACGAGACGGCTTCTTAAGCATTTTAAATGAATTTCTGGAACTTACCATTCTCCACTTCTTCTTCATCCTTTGGGGGAATAGTGGTGGTGGTCATGGGACAACTTTGCACTTGCGTTGCCCGCTTGATCCTTGGCGGGTTCTTTCTCACCTCTCGGGGCCTCTTGCAACTCACCGGTCTCTTTCTCAACACTTGTGTCATCATCCTCCATTATGCTCTCTTTATTCTATTCAACTTCAACTGGAAAACAAGGGATCAACTGTGGTTTTACCACTTCTAGTCATTACCGCCATACAATGTGCATCGTTCTTCGGGTTTTGAGCAGTGTTGCTAGGCGTGTACTCTTTTATATAGGGTCACTAATGCTGACAGTTGCCCAAGTTGGTGTTCAATTTGCTTTGATGGCGGTAGCATGAGATTCCACCTTTTGACCCATACTTGACAAATCTCGGATATAAGCGGCTAATCATCGGTGGACCTCGCCTTCTTCAACATCTCGGCCATCATGCTCTCCAACTTTGGTGCCCTGCCTCCCTTCTCGTGCATTGGGAGGCACATAGAATCCAGTCCAGTCATTGCGATAACCATCATTGCGCCTCTAATCACCTTCGCGCTCATGACCTCGCCTCACATCTGCGAACTAGTTTCATTATAGTTGTCTCTATACAGGTTACGATCTTGATTTCCCGAGAACCTTGGCACCAATTGTCTTGTCCGGGCAGCTTGGACGTTGGTTCGGAAACCCGCTACCTGGCTATCCAAAAAAGTTTGCCTCACCCGCCGAATCGAGTGATAAGCTCCTTGCTCCCTTCCTTGAGTACCCAACTGCATTAACCTATTTGGCTCCAACTCCCATATATGCTTCATTGACCAAGTCCAATGATGTGCACATGAGCCAACTCTGAGTGGAAGCTCTTCTTCTTTTCTTCGTAGATGCACTCAAACCAACAACATATGTACTGCCAACTGTATTAGCTTCCCTCGTATGCCAGGCCTTGTTTGTCTTAGTCACCTTGTCAAGAATGGTGTGACTTTCTCAGTGTGACTCATCAATGCCATCCCGGCTAAATTATGCCTTTCTGACCTTGGTGCTATTGCAGGTGTGACTCATCAATGCTCCTCCAGCTACCGTGTCTGCTACAGCCTTGGTGCTATTGTTCAGAGACTTGTAAAAAATTTCCAACAAACTATCATCTGAAATTTTGTGGTTGGGGCACTTAGTCAATTTCTTTTTAAATCTCAACCAAGCATGAAGTGCCTCAGTCTTGATCTGTTGAAAATTATAGATCTCATCTTTTAGCTGTAACATCCTGGACGGGGGAAAAAATCTCCTGAAAAGGCCTGTTAAACTCCCTCTAGTTGGTTATGGAGTCGTTTGACAACTCCGATAACCACAAAGTAGCTTCCCCTGATAGAGAAAAAGGGAAGAGTCTGAGCCGTATTGCATCCTGACTTATTCCGGGCAACCTGTACGCCTTGCATATTCCTACGAAGTTCATTTGGTGTGGGTTGGCATCATCCCTGCGTGACCACTAAAAACCCCTTTCATTTTTAGCAACTGAATCATGTTGCTTGTAATGTCTAATTTGGCCCCAACGGGCAGTGGTGGTGGCACAATTGCTCCAGTTGACCCGACTTCATCAATATCTGGGTCATCATCATCGTCAAAGTACTAGGGGGCAAATCTATGAGCTCTGTTGCCCCTACCTTGTCGACCAACATTTACTACTTCATCTCTTTCATATTCCGCACGCTGTAGTGCAGCTTGCCGAGCTAGCTCGGCTTGCCTAGCTTCTTCAGCTATACGGGCCTTTCTTAGCTCGTGGTTTTCCATGTTACACAGTGCTCTTTCGATTTATGGATTTAATGGAACAATGGGATATCCTCTACTCCGAGTGCTTGGCATTCACCAAAGAATAGCCTGTGGGTATCAAAATTGCAAAAATAAATGTAATTAAAGAAATAACTACCAAAAAGTTAATTACAAGCTAATAACCTAGTTTCATCCGTATTCTCCAGCAACGGCATCACTTTTTGATAACGCTCAAACCACACCTCTTATTGAAGTGAGAAGCGGACGTTGTCAATAAAGAACTCAACTAGAAGTTGGGGTCGAACCCACAGGGAATAGGGAGACTGGATTATAGCTGGTAATTGAACTTGTGAGTTAGTTACTTCAAAATAGGAGGATTCTAAAGAAAATCAATAATAAAAGCAAATATCAAAATTCTGATGTTAATTCAATATCAAAGGATAACTAGGGTTTGTGTTTCCCATGGGTTCATAACTGCTTCGGGTATACACTTGTGATTATCACTAAGACTTACTTATAAAACTGATAACTTAGGTTCATTCAAACGACCGACCAGTCCCTATTGAATGACTATACTAAATCACTCGATCAAGTCTCATGAGCGGTTTCAAACTATCCGTTATCACTAAGTCCCAAATTTAACTATTTTGCGACCACAACTCAAGTTAATACAATGATCATCAAGATCAAGGCTCATTGTAATTCTCTTTTCTTAATCTCTACCTCTTCGATCAAAGCAAGTAAAGAATTCGGGCATGTCCTAACATTGCGCACCGTTAAGAAATGTTTAAAATGAAGAGAATACAATATAAGTGTTTGTATTGGTTTTAAGATCACTTTGTGTAACCCTAGCTTGTTAATTCATCATGGTTCCCACAACTCTAGCTATGGAGGTTTTAGCCTCTCATAGTTGCAAGGTTGTGATTTGCATTCATGATTAAGAATAAAAATCAATACTTACAATAATTTTTTAATTAATATTCTAAATCTTCAACTAATTGATTCCTCCACAAAAATCTTGAGAAAAATAGAAGTAGCAAGAACAAGATGAATTGAACAAGATGAATTCAAGAACAGGTTGATCACAAGTTAAGACCAACTCAATTCTCTCTCTCTCAAGGTTTCTACTCTCTAAAACTATCAAACTGACGTCCCTCCATAAAAATAAAACCTAAAACATATTTATACAGACACAAGAATCATTTTCCTAAGCCAACAGGGTGAATTTCCATATTTGTTGCTGCTAGTGCCACGACTCGACCTACGATCCGTAGCATGCCCCTACGACCCGTAGCTTCCTCTCGTACAATCTCAGCTGGCTAAATTCTGGCTAAGTGTTGGATCTGGGTACGACTCGTACCATTAACTCACGACTCGTACTGAGCTCCCGTAATTTGAATCAGATATTTTGAAGTTTTTATGAAGTTCATCACGACCAGAATGGTACGACTTGTACCTTCATCTTACGGGTCGTACTTTCGTCTCGTAGCAAGAGCCAGACTCAGATGCAATTCTTCTAGATTTCATCACGACTTCTTCATCACGACTCGTATAGGCCTGCTATGAATTGTACTTGGAATCGTGGGTCGCATCTGCTCAGCCTTAACTTTCAGCAACTTCTCACGGCCACCAGTACGACTCGTAGGTCCTTCCTATGATCCGTACTGTGGTCTGCACTTTTTTCCCATTTTGCACTTTTTAAGATATCTTTTGCAATTTTCAGTTCCAACACCTTTTTATCCTGTAACAAAAGGAAAAGTATCTCATATCCACATAAATACACTTAAGTCCATGCTGTTTTCTTAGTTTTGAGCGTCGAATGTGCTGCAAATCCACAGCACATCAATCAATATGTTCCAAATTTAGCTATCCTGCAACCACAACTCAAGTTAATACAATGATTATAAAGACCAAGGCTTTGTTGTAATTTTTTTTTTTCCTAATCTCTATTCCTCTAGGTTCAAGCAGGTAAAGAATTTGGGCAAATCCTAACGTTGTACACAGTTAAGAAACGTTTAAAGATGAAGATAATACAATACAAGTGTTTAAGCATTGATTTTGAATCACTTTTGTGTAACCTTATTTCATTAATGCATCATGGTTTCCATAACCCCTAGTTGTGGAGGTTTTGGCCTCTCATGGTCGTAAGATTATAATTTGCATTCATAGACAAATACATAATTAAATACTTACAGTAATTTGCCCTCTTGCTTGAATATATGACTCATTAAGCCTCATAAGAAACTGATAGAGCTTTTGCCTCTGAAGATAGTCCAAGAAATTTTTAGATCCCTCACAACCACAACTAGGAGAAGGCACAAGTGCCTCAAATTCATTCCACAAATTCTTGAGCTTAGTATAATTCCTAAAAAAGATTGAGTCCCTTGTGCCAAAGTAGCAATTTCTCTATGAACATTGAAGTTTCTTGAACCATTCACTTCATCAAATCTTTCTCTTAACTCTTCCTAGTCATACCATGCACTTGGAGCATACACTACTCCACTCAAAAAATTGCTTGCAACAATGTTCATTAGCCAAGACAACACTACAATATTCATCCCCTCCCTTTGGTCCCAGAGTTATTCTCTAAACTTTTTTTTTCATTTTCCATCCACAAATCCTAATTTATTCCTTTCCAACAAGGATATACACATGGATCTACTCCAAATGGAGTAATTCTCAATGCTAGTTAATTGGAAAGAAACTAGAGAAATTTCACTTACATCTAAAGCACTTAGATGAAGAGGATGATTGGTGTCCACTACTGGGATTGAGCCATTTTCAGCCTGATTTTGAGTTGGTTGATTATTCATTTGATCTCCTTGAATTTCCTTAAGGATTCAGACTGATCTTGACAACTTCTTGCTCTTAGAACAAACTGCTTTCTTGATCATAGAATTGTTTAGAACAGAACAAATACTTTCATTGTCTTACCAAGAATCTATAAAGCAACTTTCTTCTGAGTTTGATTCACAGACTCATAGGCTCTGATACCATGAAGTTGATCAGAGTTCCTTAGAGATAGAACTCTTGAGAGAATCACGCAAAAAGAATAAGATGAAATGAAAGAAGATGGAACTGAGAAAGAAGAAGAAGGCAGAAACATAGTAAGTAAGAAGAGATAGAGAGAAAGTTGTAGCTTATCAATTTGTTATGAAAATGATAAATCTGTATACATCATGTATGAGTGGTATATATAGCCAGTATTCAAGTCATAGAGGAGCCTCGACTTCCTTAACTAACTATTAACTATCTTAACTACTATAACTGCTTTTAACTAATTTTAACTCTCTACAACTAACTTTGTGAAACAACTTGCTGGCTTCTCTTACTTCTCTCTTCTGTCACAAATTGTTGCCTTCTCTTTAACAAGTTCAAATTTCAGCCATCTCCATCTGCCTATTCTCTTAACTTTTGAAGGATGATGACAGTGGTATTTACCCCAAATTTTAATCCATTAGTAGCCAACTGGAATAGGTGATACCATATTACTTTTATCAAGACATAATACATAGATAACACTCAAATTTGGGATCAGTTGGCAAGTAAACACTCTAATTCTGAGAGTGTATATCTAGACATCTCAACTCATCTTTACTGTGTCAGTTGAACACTCCAATTTACAAAATGATCATCTAGACACATCTTAAATTTATGTGCCACGTCAACATTGAGTATCCAGGAGACACAGTGAGGACGAGTTGGAGTATTTAGTTACTAGTTGAGACAAAGTTAAGGTGTCTAGATGTGCACTCTCAAAATTAGAATGTTTACTTAATAGTTAAAACCAAATTTAAATGTCTATTTACGTATTATACCTTTAGTAAATCATAATTTTTGTTGAAGAAGGTCAACAATATTGATCGAAGAAGGTCAACAACATTAATATGTATATTTTCCTTCTTTTTTACACGAGCAAGAAGCACAGTAATTCCCTTTTGTTTTACCCATTTCTCCATGGCTTTGAAATGTGAGTTACATAAATAGCCTAGTTTTGTAAAGAAATGGTAGGATTCGAGATACAATTTGAAGCAATTTTGGGATCCAAATATATATTTTAAATTATTTATCAAGGGGTATTTATTAATATAAAAACTTCTCCAAATATACATAAAAACCATTTTTATTTTATAACGGCAGCTAAAACTTTGCCGCTCATTTGGTTGACGGAAGAAGACGGGACTCTTTTGATCCTTAAACAGCATCAGCCAAACACGGCCTAACAAAAGTTGCCCATTATTAAAATCGCACGTGGGGACATTAAGGCTTATAGCTGAGAAAAGAATTGTTCGTGTTTGGCTTTTTTTTAATTACTCATTAACACAATAAACCAAAAATTAAACAGCAAAAGACATAGCCTCAAACAGACCCGATAGAAGAAAACAAAAAGAAATAAATAAGACAGCTTTGAGTGAAGTGAACACCTCGAACGTCGTCTTCGTCCCACCTGCACAGGTCAATTCCTACTCTATGTGTGTGTTTAGTTTCTGTAATTAGTTCGATTTTCGTTAATTGGGTTGGGTTGGGGGGGTTCATTTTCTTGTTTAATCATCAAAAGGGTTGCTTAATTTTAGTTTGGATTCTAATCTGTTTTCGCTCGATCGCTTAATCTGAATTTGGGTTTAGCTTCCTTTTTCTCTAATAATTTCTACTTCGTTTGACAGTAATCTCAAATGGGTTAATTTTTACTCTTTGTTAATTCTACTTTGAAATTGCTAAATTTGATATATTAATTTGGAGCTAGTAAATGAAGAATTGCTGACTTTATCTTGGTCTAGTTAATTCATGGATTCTGAAAATGGACTTGTAAGCTTAATTACTTTCATTTTATCTAAGTCTTGAAAAGTTGGAATTTCAACAATTCCATCTAGGAAAATGCATTTGCAATTAGGGCTTATTGGATATCGGTAGTAAATGATGCTCTATGTTTCTCTTCTTTGCTGGAATTCACGAAAGTCTGGTATTTTGAATGTTAGGAGCTTCAATTTAAATGGTGACCAATCACCATTATGCGCGAGTTGATACATTAGAGCTGAGAGATCTAATATATAGGAAGATTGGGCAGCAGAGAGCTGAAAAGTACTTCAATGAGCTTAGTAGATTTTTCAGTTCAAAGATGAGCAAGGTTGACTTCGATAAGTCTTGCATTCGAACTATTGGGAGAGAGAACATCCACCTACATAATCGTCTCCTTCTCTCAATAGTGAAAAATGCCTCTTTGGCTAAGGTTCCTCCACCAAAACCTAAAAAAGTTGAATCTCTCAGCATCAAAGTTGGGACTGGTTACCAAAGAAGTTGTCTACAATCACTCTATGGTGATGCATTTCCCTCATCACCTCGCAAAACCAGGTCTCCAGTTAGTAGGGACAGAAGGTTACGGGACCGTCCAAGTCCTCTTGGACCACTTGGGAAAAGTCCTATTATGTGTGAAGAAGCAGCACCTAGGATACAAGAACAGCAAAGTGCCACAGAATTGCATTCCCTTGGTAGCAGACCTCCAGTTGAAGTTGCATCTGTAGAAGATGGGGAAGAAGTTGAACAATTTGTTGGAAGTCCAGGCATTCAAAGCAGAAGCTTTGTCACTGCCCCTCTTGGAATTTCTGTGAATGTAGGTGGTGCTCGAAAAACTCTCCATAGTGGATCTGTGTACAACTTTAGTCTGGAGACTTGTCAAAGCTGTGGAGAATTGCCTGATGGTAGATCGTTAAGGAGCCGTTTGGAGCGGAAGTTAGAGGCGGAGGGGCTTGGCATATCAATGGACTGTGCTAACCTGTTAAATAATAGCTTAGATGCATTTTTGAAAAGGCTGATTGAACCTTGCATAGGACTGGCTGGCTCTCGACATACAAATGATCGTGTCAGACATCGTAATGGCCAAATACTGCCTGGATGGTATGGACAATTTCCTGGGAATTATACAAAAAGACAAAAAAGATCCTCATGTGCTAGGATGTTGGATTTCCGAGTGGCAGTGGAGACAAATCCTCATATACTTGGGGGAGATTGGTCCACGCTACTTGAGAAGGTCTGTGCTTCTGCTTCTGAATAAACTGCTCTTTGTCATCAATCTTGTTACCAGGTGGATAAGTGGAGATTTCAGGCTTTTGCGTCTGATTTGATGATGAGGTTCTTGACATGATTTCTCACGAAATGAAGTATCTACGAGAATTGCCAAAGGAACAAGCATGTGAATATTGTGGGAAGCTGTTGGATGTTTTGTGAGATTTGTAT
The DNA here is from genome assembly GCA_018107945.1 of Datura stramonium. Lineage (NCBI taxonomy): Eukaryota > Viridiplantae > Streptophyta > Magnoliopsida > Solanales > Solanaceae > Datura > Datura stramonium. Next base: position 128,722 of record JACEIK010002373.1, read on the forward strand.
TCTAGGAGAATTGGTCCCTTGAAAGGGACATGTTTACATAGACTACACATAGATATTGTTTATAGGCACTTGCTCTTATGTCATTTTTCATTTTACAGATGAGGTTACCTATGAAATATTTTCATGAAATAAGTCATTTAGTTCCATGCAGCTGTGTACTATTGTAAAACTGAGAAGTTACCAAGTGAATCTAATTTCTAACCATTACTGAGTGCTTTCAGCTCAAAAGACTTTTCCAATTTTCTGTCTCTTCAATGATCCACTTTTGCAACATAGAGGCAACAATTATATTTCCTATGTCAAGTGAAATGGACATTTTATTTCTTCTTCCTGGGTTGAAATGTCTAGTACATTCCTCCTAGAGACGTATATAGCAAGATATGCATGTCATGGCCTTAAAATTCTTGAGGTTGATTTGGAGTTTGTCCAATGTGAGGCCTGATTGGTGGCTTCAAGCTTCAGGTGACATATGCTTCCAATATTGGCTGCAGTATGTAACATCATGGTTCAAAGATTGGTTGCTTTTGGAAGTCTTCTGTCTCTAGCATATCCTACATTGTTTTTTTTTTTCCGGTTGTTTGCTTGTTAGTCCACTTCTATATGTTGGTGGAGCTTTCTTCTCTTAGTTTTTCATCCTTCCTTACTATTCTATCCAAATGATAATGTCCTTTAAATGTTTGAGGTTGAGGCTGCCAAAATTTAACGAGGTTGATCTGAAGTAATGTGATGCCTTATGGGTGGTTTCAGTCCTTCAAGTTGTGTATATGCTTCCAGCATTGGCTGCAAAAGGTTACAGAATGGTCCAAGGCTGGTTGCTTTTTGCGTCTTCAGTCTCTAGCATATTAAACATTGTTACTCTTCCTTTTTTCTTGCTTATTAGTGCAGTTCTGCATGTTGGTGGTTTTTTTCTTTTTTTTGTCACCTTGTCATCCTTTTTTTCTAGTCCATCCAAACGACAATGCTCTTTAAATGTTTAAGGTTGAGGTATGCACTTCTTTCCCTTAAATTGTTGAGTTTGAACTGAGTTTTGTCAAACGAGATGCCTGATTGGTAGCTTCAAGCCTTTAAGTGATGTACAATTCCAGTATTCACTTCAAAAGGTAACATCACGTTCAGCAGTTGGTTGCTTCTGGCAATCTTCTGTCTCTAGCATAGCGTACATTGTTACTCTTCCTTGTTTCTGTGCCTGTTCGTAAACTTCTGCATGGTGGATGGGCTTATTTCTCTTTGCCATGCTTCTAGTTCATCCAAATGACAAAACCCTCTAGATGTTTGAGGTTGCGGCATGCTCTTCTTGTCATTAAATTATTGAGGCTGATCTGAAGTTTGTCCAATCCAACCCTGATTGGTGCCTTCAGGCCTTCAGTTGGTATATGCTTCCAGCTTTGGCTGCAAAAGGTAACATCTCTGTTCAAAGGTTGGTTGCCGTTGGCAGACTTATATCTCTAGCATACTTTACATTGTTACACTTCCTTGGTTGTTTGCTTGTTAGTGCAGTTAAAGGCTTTTTTTTTTGTATGTTGGTGAGGCTCTTTTTTCTGACTTGCACTTGCCATCCCTTCTCTCTCCCATATTGCAGTTTGCTTTCTAATTATTTCTCAATTTTAAAAATATATATTCTTGAAACATGGAGACTTTTTTGTCTCAGCTAATTCTCCTTTGCACACGAATATGTACACCAGCATGATAGGGCAAAGAACATTTGAATCATTTGGATTATTTTTGCTACTGATTCAGTTGCATTTTAATTAGCCAATATTTTCATACACAATATTTGATAGAGTACATTTTGTTATACTATGTTGAAAGGTACCAAGATAAAAAATTTAACTACTTTCCAGTGATTATTTGGGGAAGCTGAATATTGTGGAACTTTGCATCATTGAAGCGATTGTCGTTTAATTACTTACCAGAAAAGAAGCAGAACATGACAACAAGGTAGGATGAAATAAATAGAAGGGAAACTATACCATAACTTGTAGAAAGAAGATAGACGTGCAGGTCTGTTTGTGTTGAATTTAGTTACTTGATTTTCAGTACTTCGTATATAGTAAGCTTTATTACCAGAACCAGTTTGTGGTTAATCTTTTTTTTTTTTTTTTAAATTTTATTTTAAAGAGCATCTTTAAGCAAATGCTATCATTTTAGTGAAACTGAATAACTTTTTTTAATTTGAAAATCCAAACCAAATATGCTGACTGAATCAAGAACAGTATGGTCCTTGACATCATCCTAAACTGTCCTTAATCGTTCTTTTTTCAGTGTTGTTAATTTTGCACCATTGCTGTTTTTTTTTTCCTCAAACTATTAGCATATTTTCGACCATCAGAATGTAGCACTTACTCTACAACTACATGCTCCCAATGTTACTTGTACACAAATTGACAGCCTTGCTGCAGCTTCAGAATTCTGCACATGCACACACAAGCTAAGCTCAGCGTTGCCTTGCAAAGGAGGCAATTTAAGAAAATTCTTTGTGTGCTTGAACAAATTTGAACTCGAAGGAACAGAAGCAAACTTTATAAGATAAGCACGTTAAATATCAGACATGCTGTTCTAATTCTGTCTCTTAATTGCTCCCACATCATGAAGATGAACTTTCATACTTGTCTATGTTTCAAGCACCATCTAATTGCTCATCGTATGTGTGTATCAGACTGTAGAGGTGAAAACTAACAACGAGGATCACTATGTATAAGCAGTGACCGTGGAGACTCAGCTGAAAATGTACGTGATATGTAATACAAATCGGGTCACTTGAATAAATAAGAAAATTGTGTGGAAGCAAAAATACAAAGATTAAAGACAACAAATTGAAGATAGACGAAATTTGTGAATAAAATACCCAAATTTCAAGATGAAGTGCTAAAAATCTTAATTGATCTTATTATTCAAAATTAGCGGACCAGGACTAATTATGATCTAATAGAGTCAATTCAACAACTTAGATCAAAAGATGATCTAGACCCCTAATTCGAAGAAATTAGAGACAATAATTAGTCTAACACTAATTACCTTCTTTAATTTACAAATAAGAACCAAAGATATCAAGTTAAAGAATTGACCTTACCTCTTAAAGAATCGTTCTTGTAAGGTTGTAAGACTAATTCTTTTAACTTGATATCTTTGGTTCTTATTTGTAAATTAAAGAAGGTAATTAGTCTTATACTAATTATTGTCTCTAATTTCTTCGAATTAGGGGTGTAAATTACCTTTTGACCCGAGTTTTTGAATAGACTCTATTGGTATCATAATTACCCCGATCTGCTAATTTTGAATACTAAGATCAATTAGGATTTTTAGCACTTCATCTTCAAATTTGGGGATTTTATTCACAAATTTCATCTATCTTTAATTTCTTTATATTTTTACTTCCGCATTATTTTCTTGTTATTTCAAACAACCCGATTCTTATGAACATGGCTGTCTGTTTCGGGTGGACAGCACATGGCACAACAGTTGCCTGCCGCCTGGCTCAGTTTAATATTCAGAGAAGAGGTTTTGCCTCATGCAACAGATGTTAACCTTTGTCCCAGCAACTCGGGGAACATCAATCATCTCTTTTTGCATTGCCCAATGTATGTACCAGCTAAACCCAACTGAACTACTCCGATACGATAATATGCCCGAAGGCCAAACTGTACTGAATTTTGTGGATGCTGCTGCTGCAACTGTACTAATCGGAGTCACAGAATGATTTTAAGGTGTTTGTAACCCCCATTGTATATAATTGATGAAGATTGAACGTCATTTGAGCATTCCCGAACTAGTAGCATCGTTTCCTTGAGCTATAGGCTTTAGCTACTCAATTATTGCAATAGATGTCTGTTGTCTCTGAATTATATTGGAACAATTCTGATCTCTCTCAACCTCAAAATTCTGATAATGAAACTTCAAAAATATATCTGACTTTTCTTGGCAATTCTAGCAATGTTTGACCGCAAATATTTCATCACAAATTCTTATTGCAACATCTCTTCTTTAAATTGACAGCTAAGACTTTGATTCCTTCTATAATAAGAATCTTTCCATCACCATAACTAAGTTCTCTTTGGTTTGTTATTATCAAAATCAATTAAGTGAAACTTCGGAATATAATTCTCAGGATGATATACCAAAAAGAATCTTTGATTCAATGAGCCAAACTGATGGAGCTCTCAAGAATCTTACTTAAATCTCGAATAATACATGTACAAATTATTACAAGAAAAGAACAAACAGCAAAACTGATATTTCGGAAAGCATACAAACAAATTTTAGCAGGGGAATGAAAATGCTCCAAATAGGAGGATGAAAATGAATTAAAGTCAATGAAATGGTGGAAAATATTGAAGCTATGGATTTGAATATTAGTAGTAGGTTGGTGGGGGAGATGGTGATGGAGGTGGAGGTCAAGCATAGGTGGCAGGTTGCTCATACTTTGTAGGTGCTGGAGGTGAGTAGTATGATGGTGGTTGTTCATAGGTCTTTTGGTGGAGGTGGAGACTTATAATTAGTTGGTGATTGCTCCTAATATTTTGGCGATGGAGGTGGAGGCGACTTGTAATACAAAGGTGACTTCTCAAAGTACTTTAGAGGAGGTGGAGGCAACTTGTAGTCTGAAGGTGATTTCTCATAGTATTTAGGAGGCGGTGGAGGTGATTTGTAGTATGAAGGTGATTTTTCATAATATGCTGGCGGTGGTGGAGATTTCTGGTAAACTGATGACTTGTAATATTTTGTTGGTGGTAGTGAGTTGTAGTATTTAGGAGCAGGCGACTTTTAGTAGTGCTTTGAAGGAGTTGGTGATTTGTACTTTACCGATAGTGGTGACTTGTAGTAGTACTTCGAAGGAGCTGGCGACTTATAGTAATGCTTTGAAGGAGTTGGTGACTTGTAGTACTTTACCGGTGATGGTGACTTGTAGTAGTACTTTGAAGGAGCTGGAGACTTGTAGTAATGCTTTGAAGGAGTAGGTGACTTATAATACTTCTTTGCAACTGGTGACTTGTAGTAGTGCTTTGAAAGAGTAGGCGACTTGTAATATTTTACTGGAGACGTGAGTTGTAATAGTTGTGCTTTGAAGGTACGGGTGCTTTGTAGTATTTGTGTGATGGAGAATATTCAGCAGATTTTCCAGGTTTCTTGAAGTAAAGAGTTGGTACATGATGCTTAGATGGGGAAGGTGATTTGTAGTACTTGTTAGAGCTGTAAGAAGGTAAGGGAGAAGTATACCTATAGGAGTAATCAGCCAAAACAGTGCTGGCTGCTAAGCAAATTGCCAAAGCAGCTGCAAGTAGGGGCCATTTTCCCAGCTTCCCTAAGTTTCTCATTTTGATTCAGCAAAACAACTATACTTAGAGAAGAGACAGAGAGAACTAAAAACTTGTCTTGCATTGTTGAGAAGGGATGAGCTCTTGTCTTTTTTTTTATAGCAATGTGACATCTTTCTTGTTGACATTTGATGTAATGGCTTCATGGTTACACAGGAAGATGAGAGACAATTCCAAATAAAGACTCGGTCAGTACTGAATGGGAGGCATAGCACAAAGTAGTTAAAGATTTGACAATTTTTAAACAATAAACAACACAGAGAAACTGGGGACATTTACTTTGTTATTTTTTAAATGATGAAGGATATGGAGTGAATGGCCTTGCAGATATGGTCCTTTATGATCCTTGCGTCTTTTCAATTCCAACTATGGAGCTAGAGGATCAAAGTCTAGTAGAGAAATGTATGTCACTTCCTTCTAAAACAGATTGCAGAGTATGCGTGTTTCTATGATTGGATGAACTTGAAATCCCGTGATTAATCTCACATGTAATCGCTGAATTTTATCCATTAGAATGGTAGTCGTAACATTTTCTTGTCACATTAAAGTAGTTGAACTTTTGCCCCACTATAATTTTAAAGTTATAATACTACTGTTGTCACATTCAAGTAATTGAATTTTGCCCGCTATAACAATAAAGCATAAACTGTGTGCATTATAACAGTAAAGTCATGTTACGTATTTTGGGTAAAATGCAGCCATCTTTTGTATTATTTAAAGGTAAAATTCAGATGCTTTAATATGACAAGACAACAATAGTTTTGTTTCCTTTCCTGTTGGATACTTTTGCAAGCTTAAACTATATGCATACTGCAAAATAC
>JACEIK010002373.1:134990-151381 GCA_018107945.1 Datura stramonium
TTTTTATTTATTACTCCAAATTACTCACAAGACTTCAAAAATAACTTCAATTTATATTCATGGACAAACATAACTCTAATTTTCAAATATCATTTTTTATTTTGAAAATAAAAAATATTTTTTTCAAACACTCACAATTTTCATGGCCAAACTCCCGATAAATTGTCAAATTAGATCTAATGCCTGCCCTTGATATTGTCTTTTGTGAAAGCTGATAATGTAATACGTGAATTCTGTAACTAGAGCTAGGATATACATGATGGTCCGAGTAAACGTGAGCATAGAGGAAAATGATATGTATATTTGGTACTATAATCGACAAGATATCGAGACTCATACCAGAATTTTGACGGAGTAGGATGCTTCACCCCAATTTTAGTACAAAGATGATGTGTCCACATAATCTCACATGTAGACTATGACATGGCTCTGTACTGGATCGAGATACAATACTTTGCTTCTTACTCCTCCATGATACTAGATTCCTTCAATAAAGAAATAATAACCCGTAGTAGATCTTCTATCTATTTTGGATTCAATCCAATCCACATATTCAAAACAGTCTACACAAATATGATCGTGATTGCTATACAATATGCCAAGTCTACGAGCTCGTTTCAAATAACATAGAATCTGTTCCAAAGATTCCTAGTGTTTGACTGTAGTTGTGGACATGAACTGGCTAACAACATTTACCGCAAAAGCAATATCTGGACGGGTCATAGTAAGGTAGTTTAACTTCCTAACTAACTTTCTATAACTCTCTGAATCATCAAAAGGATCTCCATCGTCTTTCATAAGTTGGAGTGCTGCAAGTTTTTCAGTGTCTGCAAGCAAGTCAAGAATATACTTTCTCTGAGACAAAAAAATTTCTCTTCTTACTTCTATTTACTTCTACTCTCATAGAGTAGTTCAACTGGCCCAAGTCCTTCGTATGAAACCTAGTATGCAATAAATATTTGAAGGAAGAGATTCCTGCATAGTCACTTTCTGTGAAGACAAAGCCATCAACATATACAACAAGGAGGATAGTCCCAATTGCTAGTTGCTGGTAAAAAACTGAGTGATCACATTTGCTCATTTTTAGCCCAAAATCTTGAAATACCTCATTGAACATGCCAAACCATGCTTGAGGACTCTGCTTCAAGTCATGCAAGGACTTCTTCAAATGACAAACTTTTTTATAGTCCCCGGAGCAACAAAATCAGGTGGTTTCTCCATATACACCTCTTCTTGAAGATCACCATGAAGAAACACATTCTTGATATCCAATTGATATAAAAGTCTATTCTCATAAGCAACTAGAGAAATGAACAAGCGAATAGAAGTCAGTTTGGCAATCGGAAGAAAGTATTAGAATAATCTACCCCATAAATCTGAGCATATCCTTTAGCCACAAGTCTGGTTTTAAGTCTTGCTACAGAACCATCTTTGCTTTAGCTGTAAAAACCCACTTATATCCCACTGGTATTTTCCCCTTAGGTAAATCCACCAAATCCCACGTGTGATTTTCCTTAAAGGCGTGTATTTTATCAAGCATTGCATTAAACCATCCAGGATGATTCAAAGCCTCTTTCACTATTTTTGGTGGAGAGATGGAGTCTAAAGTGGCAATCAAAGATATTGATGTAGAGAATAAATTATCACAGGAAACAAAATTAGTAATGAAATATGTGGATTTAGAAGTGTGTACTTTTGCAAAGAGCAATAGAAAGGTCAAGGTTTTCTGGAGGATTAGGCGCATCTAATGATAACAGGACTGGTGTAAGAGACATATCATTGGTCTCTGGTCTCCTCGAGTAAACATGAACAATTGGGGGTCTCACTAGCATGGATGGAATAGGTATTGAAGGTACAATAGTTGAGTGGTGCTCAACAGAAGGACTGGGAGATAGAGGAATAACATCTGATTGTTCTGTCAAAATACGTTGACCTAATAAACTATCCACTCCATCTTTCTCCACCTGACTTGTAGAAACTGGAGGTACATAAAAGAGCGGTGTAGTCTATGAAAATATCACATCAGTTAACACCGGATATTTACCAAGTTCAGTACAATAACACTGTACTAATACCCCTTTTGAAGGCAAGAATAAACCAAGAGCTAGTAGATGTGGAGATCAATAATGAAGTTGGATGATGATTTCATTTTAAAAATTATCATTTTTCTGTTGTTACCTTTTCAAATAATAATAATAATATTTTTTTTATTGGTGATTTATTTAAATTTATTTATAGAATTATTAAAATTATTATTTTTTCTTATTTTCTTTAACAAAATTATAAAATTGAAGATAAATGAGATATATACCCTATATTTCGGACTTACACCTCGCCCCGCATAAAACGCCTTATCTTGCGCCCCTACGTTTTAAAACACATGTTATATGCTATTTGATTGGTATTAAGTGATTTCCTCAGTCACTTTATGGTAAGTGGTAGAATTTGTGATTGGTAGATGTAATGTGTTGTAATTGATTCTCTCCCTGACTTATAATCGATATGTTAAGATATTCACAATTTCCATTAGAGTGAGAAAGAATTAGTCTTTTTGGGTTTCCTTTACCCCTTTCTCCGGATGTTCCCTGCCAAAATTTGAGATCTTTGAAAGGAAATTTTCTGTTTCGGTGAATCAATTCTATATTTTATTCTTTACAAATACTTATTCTATTTGTTAAGTGACATTGCATTTACTTCCATATACTTATTCTATTTGTTAATATTAACTGATTCGTTTAAATCTTTATTCGGATTTGGTATGTATATAATGCGACCAATAAAAAAAAAGGTGAGTTTTAGATAATATTTCAACAACTCAATACCTGAAAAAATTTCACAAATACCAACATAGAAGAAGAGTATTTTCTTATATTCTTTTTCTATTTTGATATAAATGAAAAAAAGACTTCAAGAGCAAGAGAAATGTCCTTGATTCTGAAGTCTCCCTACAACTCAGAAGGCATTAACTCGATCGTTTAAAAAAATTATTAATTATATATTTCGATTTTCGTCTCTAATTTTTTCAATTTTGTTTTCAATATGTGCTTGGAGGAACTGAAGATTTACTTACAAAAAATCTTTCATTAAATTGACAGAAAAAGTTCAACAATGTCATCAAAAAGAGTAATTAAGCTTCAATCTCAAAATAGTATGTACTGCAAAAGTTATATATTTTTATGGCAAATAAATAAATTGCATGGACTTAATCATTTTTTTCCTTTTTATCATATATAAAAAAATTTAAATGATAATGTCATCAAGTGCAGCAATTTTAGCAAAACAAAGCATAACAAAACAATCTAAGTGCTATAGTATTTGTAGGTCATACTGTGCAGCTACAATATCTAAAGTACTTTGGGATTTTTTTGGTTCCAAATAACCAAATTGCTGCAGTAATTTCTTTAGCATTTAATGTTACAACTAACGAAATTTTTTTGAATAACAGCAAGATCGTCCAAGACTCACACAATAATTTGCTCCCAGTAAATAATATGAGAAATATGTTATAAGGGTCTTTGCTTGTTCTAAGGTAGATACTTGACTTATTTTACTAATTTACAACATCAAATAATTACTATTTAAAAAAAAAAAGGAATATGTCACTTATCTTTCGCTAAAAAAATTGTATCTAATAATATTTTTTGATAATCAGTCGCTAATTCATCATTAAATAAAATTAGCAATGGGATTTTAATTTTTAGCGGTAGAAATTCTCCGTCTCTACTTTCATTTTTCATGTAGTGAATGTAAAAATAAATTAGTATAAACTCATATCAATTTACTTGACAGTCTTGTGATTAACCTACAACCTCAACACAATTTTACCTTACGAAAAAATCTTTATCTAGAGGCATGCTGATTTTTTCTGCTTCCAATTTTCATTGGCATGAATGTTTTTATTTTAGATATAATCCTTGTTAATTTGAGCGATTCTCGTAATCATGAATTTTTAATATATGCCTGCATTTAATTTGGTCCAAAACATTAACATATAGTATATCCGTTTCAACTTCATTTTATTATATTCTTTTATGGAGTTTATATTTAAACTAGTCTCTCGGTACGTGCGTTGCACTTGTATGTTGAGTTATATAGTATGCTTTGTAAAATAATATAAATTTTATTAGATTAAATATTTTAATATATAATTATACATGAAAGATTAAAGTACAAGTTTTTATAAAGAATTAATATGGATCGTGTGTGATTTGTTTATCAAGGTCAAACTAATTATATATCGTTTGAACCTATCAAGTTGAATAATCAAACATATAAAAAATAAAGAAAACTTAGCATGGAAAAACTCGAACTCAACTAAATTTAACTATCTTTAAATTATAACTATTTCACACAGTATCTCAATTTAATAATACATTATAAAAGTAACACTCATGAGTTATAAGCCTTATTTATTTTACTATACATTGATTGGGGGTAAATAATATAACAAAAGAACACTATATGGTCCTATTTTAAGGACATTGAATAGTAGGAGAGAAGAGTGGTAGAATTATTATTCAAATATAAGTAAAAATAAAATATCTTTTGTTATTACACCTAATTTTTACCCTTGATATATAAATATATTAACCTGAAGTTCTTGCTCACCACCATGGCATCAAGATCTAACATCGGACTTAATCTCTCGTCCTCCTTCCTTCATCAGCTTGTGGCTATTTTCTCTATCAAATGGAGACCTACTAATTTTGGAGAACAAAAATTTTCTAACTAATGCAAGCACTCGAAGTCACAACTATTATCAAAGATGAGGCGCCAACCGAAAAAATTGAAGGAGAGAAAGACGAGGCTATTGCAAACCCTAAGTTCACTAAATGGGAAGAACGTGATGTTCTTCTCAAATGTTTTTTCTCAAGAACTATGATAGAAGAGCAAATGTTCCTTATAATAGGATGTTCGACGGCTAAGCAGATTTGATCTTGTCTTGAGGATACCAACCTATAAGCAAGCAAAGACAAAAATTTTTAGTTGAAGCAACAACTTTAAACTACAAATTTAGGCTTTAAGTCAATAGATGAATATATCAAGGAATTTAAAGAAATTTATGATTTTCTTATGGCTATACACAAACCCTTGGATGAAGATAGTAAGATCATCAATTTTGATAGAGGTCTTAAAAGCAAGTACCAAACTTTTCGTTCTTTGACGTTAGAAAAACCACCTTACCTTCCATTCGTACAATTTGTGAATGCTCTTAGAGGGTTCAACATGAGAGAAGATATTGATAATCAAGTTGGACAGGCTCACCTTCACTCTAATATGACTTTTGTAGCACATAAGACTCAAGATTGGAGTCTTAGTTACTATAATAGAGGACAACAACAGAGAGGGAAAGGGTTCTTCCAAATAATTCTCAGAGGCAACCTTGAGGTGCAACCAACACTTTTAACCAACTAAAGGAGGACACACGGTCTAACCCAAAGTGAGGACAACCTCTACATGTAAAATATGTGAAAGAAATAACCATATCACTTTGACTTACTTCTATAGATGGGACTAGTTGTACCAAGCACAACAAGATGCTCAACAAGCCTTGGCAGTAATGTCCATCTAATATTTCAACAATTCAAAACCTAGGAAAATTTCACAAATACCAACATAAAAGAAGAGTATTTTCTAATATTCTTTTTCTATTTTGATATAAATGAAAAAAGAACTTCCACAGTAGGAGAAAGTGTCCTTGATTCCAAGGTCTCCCTACAACTCAGAAGACATTAACTCGATCACTAGGGTAATAATGTTTTTCGATCTCCGTCTCTAATTTTTTCAATTTTTGTTTTCAGTGTGTGCTTGGCGGAACTGAAGATCCTATTTACAAAGATTCCTTCATCAAATTGACAGAAAAAGTTCAACAACATCATCAAATAAAGTAACTAAACTTCAATCTCAAAATACTATATGTTGCAAAGGTTGTATATTTTTGTGGCAGATAAATAACTTGCATGACCTAATCATTCTTTTTTTAATTATTATATATAATTTTTTTAAATGATAATGACATCAAGTGCATCAGCTTTCGCAAAACTAATCATAACAGACAGTTCAAATGCTATTGTATTTGTGGGTCTTACTGTGCAGCAACGACATCCAAAGTTCTTTGGGGTTTTATTGGTTTCAAATAGCCAAATTGCCACGATAATTTCTTCAGCCTTTAATTTTACCACTAAAGAAAATTGTCTTAATTAATATTTATATATAGTTACAAAATAATATTCAATTTCTTATTATTTTGTAAAGAGCCATAACACTAAAAAAGATCTTGTTGGAGTATTAAATAACAACAAAATCGTCCAAGACTCATAGGATAATTTGCTCCCAATAAATAACATGAGGAATATATCACGAGATTTTTTCTTGTACCAAGGTGGATACTTAACTTATTTTATTATTTTGCAATATCAAATAATCACTACAAAAGAAAAAGGAATATGTCATTTATCTTTCGCTAAAAAATTTGCAACTAACAACATTTTTTGATAATTAGTCGCTAATCCACCGGTGAATAAAATTAGCAATGGGATTTTAGAAATTCTCCATCTCTGTTTTCATTGTTATTGTAGTAAATGTAAAAATAAATTTGTATAAACTCATATTGATTTACTAGATAATCCTGCGATTAACCTACAACCTCAACACAATTTTACCCTAGAAAAAAATCTTTATCCTGAGGTATGCTGATTTTGTCTGTGCTTCCAATTTTCATTGTCATGTATGTTTTAATTTTAGATATATGCCTTGTTAATTTGAGTGTGCTCGTAATCATAAATTTTTATTATATGCCTGCATTTAATTTGGTCCAAAACATTAACATATAGTATATCAGTTTTAACTTTATTTTGTTATATGTTTTTTCATAAGTTCTTATTTAAACTAGTCTTTCGGCACGTGTGTGCTGAATTATATAGTATGCTTTGTAAAATAATATCAATTTTATTAAATTAAAGATTTTAATATATAATTATACATGAAAGATGAAAATACAAACTTTATGAAGAATCAATATAGATCATGTGTAATTTTTTTATCAAGGTCAAGTTGGTTATATATCATTCGAACCTACTAACTTTAATAATCAAATATACAAAAAACAAAGAAAAGTTAGTGTGAAAAAACTCAAATCCAACTGAACTAAACTATCTTTAAATTATAATTATTTCACACAATTTATCTCAGTTTAATAATACATTATAAAAGTAACACTCATGAGTTATAAGCATCATTTATGTTCCTATATATTGATTGGGTTTGGATGACATAATAAAAGAACACTATATGTCTCAATTTTAAGGACTCTGAATAGCAGAAGAGAAGAACGGTAGAATAATTATTCAAATATAATTAAAAGCAAAATATCTTTGTTACTTTTTCACCTAATTTTCACCCTTGATATTAAATATATAAACCTGGTGTTCTTACTCACCACCATGGTATCAAGATCTAACATCAGACTTAATCTCTCATCCTTATCTCTTCATCATCTTGTGGCTATTTGCTCTACCAAACGAAAACCTACTAATTACCTAGTTTGGATAAAACAAATTCTCCAACTAATGAAAGAGGTCTTGAAAGCAAGTACCAAACTTTTCATATTGTGATATTAGGGGAACCATCTTACCCTGCATTCGCACAATTTGTGAACTCTCTTAGAGGGTTTGAAATGAGAGAAGATACTGATGATCAAGTTGGACAAGCTCACCTTGACTCTAGCATGGCTTTTGTGGAACAGAAGATTCAAGGTTGGAGTCGTGATTACTATAATAGAGGATGCCAACAGAGAGGGAGAGGGTTTGGCCAAAGCAATTCTCATAGGCAACCTCGAGGTGCAACAAATACGGTTAACCAACCAAAGGAGGGCACATAGTCTAACCCAAAGTGACAGTAATCTCTACATGTCAAATATGCAGAAGAAATAACCATACAACTTTGACTTGCTTCTATAGATGGAACTACTCACACCAAGTATAACAAGATGTTCCACAAGCCTTGGCAACAATGTCCTTCTAATACTTCAACAACTCAAAATATGAGAAAATTTCTCAAATACCAACATAAAAAAAGAGTATTTTCTAATATTCTTTTTCTATTTTAATATAGATGACGGAAAAAGTTTTAGAGTAGGAGAAAATGTCCTTGATTCTAAGGTCACCCTACAACTCAAAAGGCTTTAACTCAATCGTTTAGGGAAAAAAATCATTAATTATGTTTTCCGATTTTCATCTCTAATTTTTTCAATTTTATTTTCAGTGTGTGTTTGGGGGCATTGAAGATCCTACTTACAAAGATTCCTTCGTCAAATTAACTGAAAAAGTTCAAAAATGTCATCAAAAAGAGTAATTGTGGGCAACGAAATTTTTAATAAAGTTAATCCACAAATTTAAGATATATTAGTACAAATAAATATTATGAATTAATATAATTGGATTAAGTATTTGAGTCTAATAAATACGGATTTAATTAATGATCCAATTTCATTGGGTTAATCTATCAAATTGGACTACAAATGACGAGCCCATTTTATTAAGCCCAAGATGTCATCTTCCTAGAGGCCCAAACAGGTGCCACGTTTCAAATGACGTATCATACCAAGTCAAATAAAAGAGCCAATGAGATCATGCCACATGTCAAAAATCACACAACATGCCTAGTCAAATCAAAGGCCAATGAAAATGCGTCATGTGTATAAATGACATGTTCCGGCCAATCAAATATCGTCATGTCAACTTAAATCTAATTGGTTGAAAGAAGTTCATCCTTATCGCAACTCTTCAATCCTACAACTATAAATAGAGGTCTCATAATTTAAAAAAGGGACCTGAATTCTAACAACAAGCCAGAGAGAACTCGTGGATCAAACGCAACAGATTTCTCTACAAGCTACAAGCATTCAAGCAATCAAGTATTTCTGTATGAGTTTTGGAGATCAAGATGAAGATTCAAGAACAAGCTTCAAACTCTTGAATTTAAATACAAATCAAGATCAATACCACCAAATTCAAGATCAAGCTCAAAAGCCCTTGAATTCAAGTACAAGTCAAGATCAAGTCGATCAAGTTTAAGATCAAGCTGAAAAACCCTTGAATTTATATTTGAAAGGAAGAATCAGAGGATTAATAGAGATTGTAACACTCATATTTGAAATAAATACTACAATTATTGTGATATTTTTCTGTCTTGATTATTATTTTCTCGATGCGAGATTTTATTGTCTACAAATTCTGGCATGCCCAGTGGGACAATTTCTACCTCTCATCTCATCTTTTCAATCTTCAAAGATCAAGAACATCGAAATGGATTCCAAGAAGATTAACTCCAATTCAACTTCCCCCAAGATTGCTGACTCCAAGTTCTCTGCTAAGGTGGAAAGCATCCTCGATGTTACTTTTGGAAGTTTTGGACTAGTCATGAGAAGCAAAGCAAGCATGCTAGGATAACAAGCACTCCAAGTGCCATCTGCATCAACTCCAGTCTTTGGATCTTTATCCCCAAAAGGAGAAAGATCCTCTACCAATACATCAAAAGAAGAAGGCAATGTTGCTGAAAGAATCAAGAAGACTCTGGCTTTACTTGACCTATTTGGATCCAAGAATTCTTCTACGAAGGGAAATGATAATACTTCAAGAGGTTGGGTCTTCTCCACTCACACCACATAAGGTGAGCCCGTCAAATATCAGTTTATGTGATAATTCATGCTATTCTTCAACATCCCCAACAATCATGCAAGCGATGGTAACTGAAACTCCATTTATGGAGGAGCAACTAGCGAACTTGACAAAGGTAATTGAAGGCCTAACCAAGTATGTGCAAAATCAAAATGCTCGGATTGAGAAGTTGATGAATAAGGTGGACGACCTAGTGAAAGGAGAGTCTAGTAATGCACCTGAAAAAGCTCCAGAAGTTCAAGAGACTGAAGCTCCCACTAAACATGCATCACCCCCAAGGAAATTCCAATTTCTTCTGAAGGGATGATTCCATGGACCAGCTGAAGGAGTTCATTGAAGGGAATATCAAGAACAAGTATAAAGTTACTTCCACTAGACCAGCTGAAGGAGTCCTCTCTCATGTATGCAAAATCGTACACCACAAGAATTGATAGCCTCAAAATGCCCGCTGGTTATCACCCTCCCAAATTTTAGCAATTTTAAGGCAAAGGGAACCCGAAGCAGCATATTACACACTTTATTGAAACATGTAACAATGCAGGAACCTATGGAGATTACCTTGTTAAGCAGTTTGTCCGCTCCCTCAAAGGGAATGCTTTTGATTGGTACACAGATCTCGAGCCTAATTCTATGGATAGTTGGGGGAGACTGGAGAAGGAGTTCCTTAATCGCTTCTACAACACAAGGCATATTGTGAGCATGGTAGAATTCACAAATATCCACTAGAGGAAGGATGAACCGGTTATTGATTTCATCAATTGATGGAGAAATGCAAGCCTGAACTGCAAAGATAGACTTAGTGAAGCTTCTAGAATAGAGATGTGTATCCAAGGAATACATTGGGGACTTCTCTACATCTTGCAAAGAATAAAGACAAGGTCTTTTGAAGAGATAGCTACTCGTGCTCATGATATGGAGTTGAGCATGTCTTCTGCTGGAAATTGAGTGATGCCCATTTTTGATCCTCGTAAAAGGAAGGACAAGCAAGAACCCAAAACATGGAGCAAGTTTGTACCCAAGAGTGACAATAAACAATCCATGAACGCCGATGTATCGCCTGTGAAGTTTATTACCAAGGTGAGTAAGAAGCAGGTGAAAACAACTTCCTCTCGAGGCAACCGAAATAAAAAATTGACCTTGAAGAAAATGCAAGAAAGGGAATACCCCTTCCTCGATTTCAATATTTCTAAAATTTTTGATGAACTACTTGAGTTAAAACTCATTGAATTGCCAGAGACGAAGCGACCCAATGAAGCTGGTAGACCAAACGATCCAAATTACTACAAGTATCATCGTCTTGTAGGTCACCCTCTTGAGAAGTGTTGTGTTCAAGGAAAAAATTATGCAGCTGACTGAGGAGAAGAAAATCGTGCTTGAGGATGATATGGCAAGTTCTGATCAAATATCCATCATCTTTGTCTCTCTTGATCCAGTCCAGATATGCGACTATGAAGAGCATGAAGAAGAAAGACCATTGGATCAGGGTAAGACCAAAATTGATGAAGCTGATAATGAGGGTTGGATGCTGGTGACTAGGTGGATATGCTGTAAAGTGAGTCTACAAAAGGAATCATATAAACAACCAACAAGAAAGAAAATAGTGAGAATATTAAGAAAGCAAAAACATGTTGAGCTGTCAAAGAAGCCAAAAGTAGAGGTGCGGTACCACTAGAAACCACAACGGCCTATGACTTTGGAGAAATTTCTACCAAGTGGGTTCTACATGAAGATTTCTCAAAAAAACATCAAGGCATCATGCTTTAATACCGATGAAGAAGTGAAGAATAAAAGTTTATCAACATTGTCTTCATCATCATCGAAAAAGATTTTTGAGCCATCTCTTCAAGAAGCTCACGCATTTGATACAAAAATCACATTTACAAATGATTATCTTCAACTTGGTGAAATACTTGCACAATCATCTTTTATGGTGGGTCACGCACTTGAGAAAAGGATAAATAGAATCTTGATAGATGATGGATCTAGAGTTAACATTCTGCCTAATTGCACCATGAAAGAGCTTGACATCTCACCCGAAGAACTTTCTAAAAGTCGCTTGATGATTCAAGGATTTAATCAAGGGGGGAAAGGGCCATGGGTGCTATCAAGCTAGAGATTCATATTGAAGATTTTCGGTCAAGCGCATGGATGCATGTAATGGACGCAAAAACTTAGTACAATATGTTGCTTAGAAGGCCTTGGATACACGAATACAAAATCATTCCATCCTCCTACTATCAATGTTTTAAGTATCTTAAAGGTGGAGTCGAGAAGAAGATAGTTGCTGATGATAAGCCATTTGCAGAAGCCGAATCACACTTCGCTGATGAAAAGTTATACTTAAACAATTACATTGTGAAGGAAGTGAAAGTCGACAATGTCGTAACGACGAAGAGTGATGAGTTGGAAACTAAAAGAGCTGATGCAATTGCCGGAGAAGTTAAAGTTATCATTGAGGAGCCACACTCCCTTTCTAAGAAAGGGAACATTGTGTCTTTGAAAAAGAAGATAACACATGTGCTCCGATATATGCCAAAGGTGAAGAAAGAGGAAGGTCAATCGTCCAGCACCCAAACAAGTGTACCAAAGGGGATAACTTTCCCTATCATACGGATTGACGCGATTAACCTATCCTCAAATCTACTTGGAGAGTTCATGGTTCAAAATTCTCTGCAAAATGTGGCACTCCCTACAAAATGCACAAATGAAGGTTTTGATCCAAATGCCTACAAGTTATTCGCAAAGACTAGGTACAACCCCAATGAACCATCAAAGTTAGGGAAACTCCCATAAGAAGCTTCCATCAGGAAATTACGTGAGGGTTTGGGGTATAAGCAACCACCACCAATTCGAATCTCCATAAGAAGAGTTACTATCAATTACATCAATATCAAAGACGAGTCTGATGCGCCTGACAAAAGACCTTCTATTTTTGACCGATTGGGGAAATCAACTGCGAGAACTTTTGTTTCAAAAGGTTAGGCCCATTGAAGAAGGAGAACAAGTTACAGAGAAACTGTTAGAGGGTAAGAATTCCCACTTCGTGTAAAATAACAGAAAGAGTTTCAAAGTTTGATTCCTTCTAAAATGAGGCGACAAACGAAACTTGTTGTTTCATGTGAGGAGGTGCTGAAGGCAAAGAATCACATTGTGGTTTATATCAAGGAACGCAACAAAGATGAAGTAAATGTAGGCTCTTCATGTATACAAAGTGAGCATGATACCTCATCTCAAATGGAGGTTGAAGAGAAGCTGAAGGATGTCACCTGGTGTTATCATATAGCTGTCAATGATAGTGATCCTCAGGAGGATGAAGATGTTGGAGATACTCCTACAGAACTTGAAGAAGGAGCGAAGGCCACAGTAGACTCTCTGAAGGAAGTTAATCTTGGCACCGATGAAGATCCAAGGCCAACCTATCTAAGTGCTTCCCTCACATTTGATGAAGAAATTGCTTACATGGATATACTCAGAGAATACAGGGATGTGTTTGCTTGGAGTTATAGGGAGATGCCTGGATTGGATCCTAAAGTAGTGGTCCACCAACTTGCAATAAAAAACGGTGCTCATACTATTAAGCAGGCTCAAATACGCTTCAGACTAGACTTGGTTCCATTTATTAAAAATGAAGTTAACAAACTTATTGAAGTCTGCTTTTTTTGCTAAGTTAAATACCCCACATGGATTTCAAGTATCATTCCATGAGGAAGAAGAATGGCCAAATTCGAGTCTGTTTTGGCTTTAAGGATCTCAATAATGCATTCCCTAAGGATGAGTTCTCGATCCCTATCCCGTAGCTTATGATTGATGCTACCACTGGTTACAAGGCAATGTCTTTCATGGATGGTTCATTAGGCTAGAACCAAATCCGCATGGCACCAAGAATGAAGAACTCACTGCATTTCATACACCTAAGGGCATTTATTGCTACAAAGTAATGCCTTTTTGATTTGAAGAATGTTGGTGCCACATATCAAAGGACTACGCAGAATATCTTTGACGACTTGCTCCACAAAAATGTTGAATGTTATGTTGATGATTTTGTGGTGAAATCAAGAAAGTGAAATTACCACTTGAAAGACTTGAGAATGGTGTTTAAACTGCTTCAAAGATATCAACTCAGAATGAACCTGTTGAAATGTTCCTTATTCTTTTTTAAAAATGAAATTGGCTACCAGGTAGCCCATCTTATTAAACAAATAAACAAAAACATCAGCCCAAACCAAGGCCCAAATGTATTACAATATTCTAGAACAACGAATTAGGAAACAAACAGACATCAGTATTCATCTTCACCATGTCGGCACCGTCTTCCTATCCATCGTTGTTCTGAAGAAATGCATGAGCAATCCGACCACACCATCCACCATAGTGCAGATAATGCTGATCTTCTGGATGATTCCAAACGCGTGCAGGTAAAGATCAATCCTCCCAGTAGTTTTAGGTCAGCATATCACTAAGCTTGATTCGATTTCATACAGGACATCTACAAGTCTCACAGATGCCATGAGATCAGAATCATTGAAGACTTCTTCCACTTAGTACGATTCCCTTTCTACCACTATTTAAACGGGTAAAAACACTCCTGCTTACTCATAGATTTGTAGATCTACGCTTCCACCCATATATTATCTCAACAGATTGAGCTCGTAGAACTAATATCACTGTTAAAGACTTTATACAAGTAGTTCGTAGTCTATAATAAATTGCGATAGCCTTACATAGGATAATTCAATGAATTGTAATGGCTTGTAACTTGATGTATTACCTTGCCTCTTTGTTATGTATTACCTGTGTTTGCATCTTTTGTACATAATATTCTATATTACTGAACAGTGTTGAATTGCTGAGTAGTAGATCTCCCTCCCTTGTAATTCTTGTTGTGACATTATGTTATCCTTAAATTAGGAATTTGTTGTTTATCCATGTTGATTATTTTCCTTCCTTTTGCTGGGACTTCCTGAAATGAATTGAACTCTAAGGTACCTGCAAAATTAACAACCAAGTTAGCAAAATAATCCGCCAATTTATTCCCTTCCCTATAAACATTCTCCACCTCCACACTTCTATTTTTCCTGATGTGCATACATTCCTGAACCTCCGTAACAATACTCCATGGTATTTCCCATACTCCCCCCAACACCTTCTCCATCGTCAAAGAATCTGTTTGGATCTCCACTGGGAGCAACTGATTATTAACACAATATTTTATTCCCATCTTCACTGTTATAGCTTCTGCAATTAGATTATCTCCCTCTGGTAATTTCCCTTCCTCAGCATACACCAAGTTTCCATTGTGATCTCTTATACAAACAACATAAGAACTTGGGCTAGGATTACCTTTAGACACTCCATCAGTGTTACACACATATCTACCCTCCTTAGACCTCCTCCACTGCACTACTTTACATATGGTAGAAGGTTTATATTCTTCTAAGAATTTCACTAACATAGGCCAATGTCTAGGCATTGCCTGCGACCAAGGATATCTACATTTTACCAACAAACTAATCTGCCTATTGATTTCTCCCACCATTTAAAAAAAGACATTTTCTCTCCATGTTTAATAGCATTCCTTCTTTTTCATAATTACCATATTATGATTATAGGAACTTCCATCAATACTGGTTTCAATATCTGTGAACATTTGGCTTTACACCACTTGTTCAACATTGTTTTAATCTATATAAAAGGTCCCTTTATTCCAGCTGCATCTGCAAACACCTTTCACACCTTCTTAGCCATGCCTGAACTGAGAAATACATGAGATATTGTTTTAATTTGTTTAACAGTACAACAAAAACACAATGAGTTCTCAGTAATCCCTATTCTATCTAGAATTTCTCCAATAGGCAATCTATGTTTCAACACCCTCGTCTTCATCGATGCTTTTCACACAGACCAATGGNAGTTCTCAGTAATCCCTATTCTATCTAGAATTTCTCCAATAGGCAATCTATGTTTCAACACCCTCCATAGACAAAAGGATATCTTATAAGGTAATCTTTTAATCCATACATTAGCAAATTCCTCTTTCACCTCCTTCTTTTGCCTAACCTCCTCCCAAGCACTAGTAACTGTGAATTTACCATTAGGTGTCAACATCCACCATGGTTTCTCCCATCCATCCTTTTCCTTATCACAATATATAGTATTTTCAATATGATCTGCCAATTCTTGGTTGAATAACTATTGTATTAACCTCCTATCCACCTTCCATTCTTCATCAACTGGCTCATCTCTTCTACATTCAGATCCACAATCTGTGATACAGGCAACACATAGTAAAGAGCCCCTAATTTAGTACAGTTATCATACCATACACTAGAAGTTCCTGATCTAGGTTCCCACCGTATCATTTGATCAAAAATGTCTCTGGCTTCCAACATATGTTTTCAAGTATGAGATCCCCCTTTCCACTCAACCACCTGAGGTCTATGCCTCTTACAATATTTGTTCCACATGAAATTAGCCCACAAGGACTTCCTTGTTCTAAATAACCACCAAAGTTTTGCAGACAAAACCTTCAGCACATCAAATATGGATCTGAAACCCAAGCCTCCTTCCTCCTTAGGTATACACATATTTGCCCATGAAACCCAATGTTTGTTTTTGCCTTCCTCTTTGTTATTCCAGAAAAACCTTGTAAACATCTTGTGTATCTCATAAATCACACATTTTGGTGGTGAGATAGCTGTCAACAAATAAATAGGA
>JACEIK010002373.1:151411-169756 GCA_018107945.1 Datura stramonium
CCCATAGATAAAAATTTTCCTTTCCAGGATTGTAGCTTATTCTTGATAAGTTCATTGAAATGACTTTTCCTCTTTCTTGCATGTCCGAAGGACATCCAAGATAATTTAGTGGAAACTTTCCTCTACAAACACCAGTTATGCTTTCCACATGTTGTATCAACTGTCTGTCTATTTTCTGATGAACATAGAAAAAGCTCTTTTCTTTGTTTATCAGCTGTCCTGACTGCTCCTCATATTCCCTCAAAATCTTCATAATCATCTCTAATGAGTCTTTATCTGAAGAAGCAAATAAGATGGTTTCATCAACATATGATAGATAGTTAAGATTAGAACTCCATTTAGGCATACCAAAACCCTTAAAACTTCTATCATCAAACAAAGCATTTAGAGATTTGGACATCACTTCAGCAGCCAAAATAAACAGAGTAGGTGATAGAGGGTCACCCTACTTCACTCCTCTAGTAGAATGAAAAAAACCATAAGCCTAGCCATTCATTAGAACTGAATACTAGTTATTAGCCAGTAACCTCCAAATCTTGTCAACAAAACTGGTATTGAATCCCATCTTTAGTAAAACTCTTGTAAGAAAAATCCAGGATACTCTATCATATGCTTTAGACATACCAAGATGTATGATAACATTTGCAGGCTTGCCTCTTTTACAAATCCAGACTGATTCTGGGATATCAGCCTTGGAATGAGTGCCTCCATTCTATCATGTATCAATCTGGAAATAACCTTGTTCAAAAATTACTCAAACTGATAGGTCTCATATTAGAAAAAGTCTATACTATCTCCTTTTTTGGCAATAATACAAGATTTATTATGGATTATAGATTTAGGCAATGATTTCCCTTTAAAAAAGGCTTTCACAACCTCATATACATCCATTCCAATAATATCCCAATATTTCTGATAAAATAACCCTATGAAACCATTAGGACCACATGCACTCTCTCCATTCAACTTCATAACTGTCCTCTACATTTCCTCCACTGTAGGCAGTGTGTTTAATCTCATGTCGTCTTCCTCTGTCACACATTCACATATATTTTGAATCAATGGAATATTAACATCCTTCATTTCATCAGTAAATTGCTTTTGAAAGAAGTTAACAGCCTCCCTAGCCACTTGTTCACTACCCTCTACCACTTCTCCATTGTCTATTTGAATATTGTTAATGGATAATCTTTTCCTTCTANATCTTTTCCTTCTACCATTGACTAGACTGTGAAAAAATTTAGTGTTCCTATATCCTTCTACAAACCACTCTATTCCAGCTTTCTGCCTCCAATATTCCTCCTCATAATGTAAATATAGTTTCAACTCTGCCTGTGCCTTCTGAAGTACTGCTCTATTCCCCTCAGTAGGGTATTTTTCAAAATATTGTTCTTTTATTCTCACAATTTCTTCCTTGATTGTCAACTATTTGAATATATCCCCAAAACAGTATCTACTCCACTTTGTTAGAGCAGCCTTGGTCTTCTTCAACTTTAACTTCAACTGAATAAAGATATCCTCTCCTTGATCAGAAACCCAATTCTCCTTCACCACTTCCATAAACTCTTGTTTCTCTGTCTAGAATTTAAGAAACCTAAAAGGTCTTTGAATATGAACAGATGTAACTCCAGCTGTTAACAATAAAGGCGCATGATCAGATCCAGTCTGTGATAAGTGTTCCACTTCTGTTCTCCCAAAATGGTCAAAGAAACGCTGGTTACACAACATTCTGTCTATCCTTTTGAATATGCAAGCCTCATATGCTCTTCCATTCCACCATGTGAATGGGATGCCCTTGAAACTGATGTCAAATAATTCACTTGAGTTGATACAATAGGAAAAATCTTCAACTTCTTGTGGGTAGACTGGTAAACCACCAATCTTTTCTTCTTCATTCATTATTATGTTGAAATCTTCCCCTACCAGCCATGAAAATCTCATTTCAGCTGCCACCCTATAAATATCCTCCCACAAATCTACTCTTTCCAGTTCTTCACATTTGGCATAAACAATAGTAGTAATTAGTGTCTTTCTACTATCCAAAAATTGCATGCTCAATGTTATCTGTTGATCTCTACCAGCCAGAACCTCAACTTGCACATTTTCCTGAATGAAGATCCAAATTTTACCACTTCTGTTGAAATTAGAAAACTTCATTCCCAATTTTCTTTTGTATTTTTGAATATGTCTTGAATCTTGAAAAGGCTCCATAAAAGCAATGATGCTAAACTTATGATGTTCATGTAGCATCTGAACTCTGTGAAATGCTTGTTGTGTTTCCACAGATCTGATGTTCCAAAATAGTGTTTTCATCATCATTTAATATTTTCTTTGGTACCCCTTTTTGGCACTGTCCTCATAGGTATAGAAACCTTACACCCTCTGCCTTTCCCCTTTTTATTTTTTGTGGATAGAGCAACTTCTTTCATCATATCATTTGTCTGTTGCTATCACCATCCTCATTATCTTTTGTGTTGTTTTCTTCTATCTCTTCACCCCCTATTTCCTGTTCATTTTGAACCTGATGGGAAACAATGTCATGTAACACCCTGTGAGGAGACCTTTCCCTGATGCATTCATCCTGTACTGCTAAGGCCTGGCATTTCACATTTTCGTTGAAACTGCCATCTATGTGCAGTTGTACCATCTCCTTATCCTTTTTCTTATACACATAATCTTGTATTTCATCTCCCACTGTTGAATTATCTACTATCCCCTCCCTAGGATTTTTATTAGCTTCTAATGCTTCCTCCACCCATACATGTTGTTCATCTGTTGCACATGAGTCTTCCTTTCCCATTACTCCTTCGTGATCCAGCTTCTCTGATTAATTATCCTATTGTATTGTTTCAGCTACCTTCTCTGATTGGCTATTCTGTTACATAATCTCAACATGTTTCTTCACCTGTCTATCTTGTTGTATAGTATCTTTTCTTGTTGATTTGTGTATGTTCACCTTCCTCTTTCGCACCCTTTTCCCCATTGCCTTCAATTGAACCCGACTCCTGAGTTGGGGTATCGTCCAAAGCAACATATTTATTCACATCAGCCAGTACATCTTCCTTTGAGTTATTTCTTGATGTTTGTTCATTACCATGGCCTTTTCCTCTATTTTTCATTTTAACCTCTCTCCATTCCCCCATCTTTCTTACCACCTTACCACTGGTAAGAACTTTTGGTAACTGTCCCCTAGTACTCCCATCTCCTATCTTCTTCCCATCCCTCTTTATTTCTTCCACCTATTTTTGCGTGATACCATTCTTGTTATACTCCTCCCTTGTCATTGCTAGCTCAAGATGCACTACCCGAAATTCATATATGTTGTGGCCCTGTAGTTTACATCCCCTACAGTACTTTGGGAGATAATCATATTGTATGTTAACTATGACTGTCCTCACTGGCCCGGTTACCTCATCTTCAATATCCATCCTTACATATTCCGACAAATTAGCCATTAAATCCACTAATACCTTCACTTTCATGCAACCAGGCCGTGGTTTATTAATAGTTGCCATATCTAAGTGAATAGGAGTACCAACTGCTGATGCCAAAGAGAACAACGATTTTATCACAAAATATATTGGCAATAGATTTGGGAAAGAAATCCATGCTATTACCATAGTCGTTTCCTCCTCCACTGTAAATTTTGCATCATATTTAAGAGGTCTCAGTTGGTAAGCGTTTTCATCCTTGGACTTAATGTAAAAGGCTGCTTTAGATGTTAGATTAATGAAATCCTCCTTCAAAGATAATCTAATAAGAATGTGTCTATTTCGGAAGTAGCCTATCTGACAATCCCCTTTTATGTTGCATTGGGCCGGGATTGTGGATCTAAGTACATCTAATTTTGGCCACCATATGAAAATTTACCCACAATTGCATACTGGAGATTCTCTATTACATTCATCTTTGCAACTTCAGATTCAGACCACTTTAAATACGGTTCACCGTGCAACATGGTAACCTTATTCATGGAAATCGTAGGCAAACTACTATTAGGGCTCGAGTTTACATTGTTGAGAAGATCAGGCTTCAATATTTTGGAAAAAATTCAAACCGTTGTACGTCATAGTATCATTGGGCATAGGTATTTTGGGTGGTGCGGCTATGGGTAACTGGCCAACCATTGCCGGTGATAGTTGTCCAGTGGCCTTGTTGGCCATGAATGGTGGTTTCGTTCTCTCAGGGGGTTTCCAATAATGTTTACCTTACTTCTTTAAATGTTCCTTTGGAGTTACTTTTTGGAAAGTTTCTTGGTTTCATTGTGCGACATTGGGGAATTGAAATTGATCAAGCTAAAGTTGATGCAATTTGGAAGATGCCTGAGCCTCAAAATATCTATGAATTAAAAATCCTTCAAGGAAAGCTAGCGTATTTTAGGAGATTCATCTCGAACCTAGCTGGAAGATTCCAACCATTATTCATCTCATGAAGAAGAGTGCTCTTTTCAAGTGGGACCAAGCTTGTTCTAATTCTTCTAGGAGCATCAAATCATATTTAATGAAGCCTCCAATTCTAGCGGCTCCGATACCTGAAAAACCGCTGATATTGTACATTTCAGCACAAGAAAGGTCTGTTGGAGCATTACCGACCCAAGAAAATAGTGAAGGAAAAGAAAACTCCCTTTATTACTTAAGTAGAATGATGGCGCCAAATGATTTGAATTACTTGCCAATTGAGAAGTTGTGCTTGGCGTTAGTCTTCTCAATCCAAAAATTGAAGCCCTACTTTCAAGCTCACATTGTTCACCTCATTTCTAGAACAAATCCTATCAAGTTTGTAATGTCAAAACCAGTCCTCAACGATTGATTAGCAAGGTGGTACCTCCAGTTTCAACAATTTGAGATTTTGTATGTCCCGCAAAAAGCTGTAAAGGGACAAGCATTAGCAGACTTCCTGGCAGATCACTCGCTACCTGATGATTGGAAGCTAATCGATGAGCTGCCTGATGAAGATGTAATGGTTGTGGAAATTCAGCCTCCATGGAAGATGTACTTTGATAGTGCTGCACATTGTGGTGGGGCTGGTGCTGGAGTGGTGTTTGTCATTTCACAAGGAGATGACCTACCATACTCATTTACTTTGACGCAATATTGCTCCAATAATGTCGCTGAATATTAGGCGTTAATGCTTGGGCTCGAGATGGCTTTCCACATGAAGCAATTGCAATTGCAAGTCTTTGTTGACTCTCAGTTAGTGATCAATCAACTCTTAGGAGGCTATAAGGTCAAGAAACCCAAACTACGCCTCTATCATGGCTATGCTCAGATGTTGATAGGATGGCTTGGAGACGTGACCCTCCAACATGTACCGTGGAAGAAAAATAAGAAAGTCGATGCATTGGCTTCTCTAGCTTCAACATTGACTCTACCGGAGCAATCACAATTTATTATCTACCAAATATGGGTAGTACCGCTGCCAAGTGAGGATGAACACGTAGAATATAAGCTTGAGCAGCTCGTCACTGTTTCTGAAGGTTTGAAGTAAGACTGGCAGCAATCTATTATTGACTACTTGTGTTATGGAATTCTTCCAGAAAACCCAAGAAGAAGGACTAAAATCCGCCGGCGTGCACCCCACTTCCCTTACTACAAAGATACCTTATACAGAAGATCATTTGAGAGATACTCTTATGATGTTGGGGGGAGGAAGAAGCAGCCCAAGCTTTACAAGAAGCACATTCAGGAGTATGTGGATCACATCAATCTGGACCGAAGCTCCAACTTTCACATAAAAAGGATGGGATATTACTGGCCAACAATGGTGAAAGATTGCTTGGACTATGCACGAAGGTGCAAGGATTTCCATTTTCATGCAAATTTCATACATTAGCTGCCTGAAGTATTACACCTGATTGTCGCATCTTGTCCATTTGATGCATGGGGATTGGATGTCGTTGGTCCGTTGTTGAAATCTTCTAGTGGACACTGTATATCCTGGCTGCAACAGATTACTTCTCCAAATGGGCCAAAGTTTTCTCTCTTAAAGAGGTTAATAAAGAAAATGTTTTGAATTTCATTCGAGTCAACATAATCTACCATTTTGGCATTCCTCGTTATATAAAAACAGATAATGGCAAGCTATTTGATAATAGGTTGATGAATAAAATTTATGAGGTTTTTGGTTTCAAGCAGCGTAAGTCTTTTATGTATCATGCTGCCACCAATGGTTAGCTGAAGCATTCAATAAGACTTTATGCAACTTGTTCAAAAAGGTCATCTCCAAGTCTAAACGGGATTGGCATGAACAGATGGAAGAAGCTTTGTGGGCATATAGGATGACTCTGACACAAGCGACGCCATACTCGCTTGCTTATGGAGTTGAAGCGATCCTACCTCTTAAGCGCCAAATACCTTCTTTAAGGATTGTTATTCAAGAAGGGATCACCGAAGAAGAAAATGCTCGATTGCGGCTTGTAGAGTTAGAAGCACTTGATAAGAAGAGACTGAAGGCTCAACAAAATTTGGAATGCTATCAAGCTCGTCTATCTCGTGCTTTGAAAAAAAAGGTTCGATTGAGATGCTTTCATGTAGGAGATCAAGTCTTGGTAGTAAAAAGGTCTATCATCATTTCTTATAAGTTTGGGGGAAAATTCATCTCAAAGTGGGATGGACCGTATGTCATAGAAGAAGCATATTCAAGTGGCACTTACAAGCTTGTTGACGCATATGGCGTGAGGATTGGTCCTATTAATGCAAAGTTCTTAAAAAGGCATTATCCTTGAAGTGAAATGATGCTCCTTAAGGAACGAGCATAAACTGCATGTCACTCCTGGCCTGCAAAAGTATAAACTATGCACAACTCAAAAAAAATCCTCTATGTTGAAAATCTCGCAAAGGACGGCCTAAGCAAAAGTTAGGATGCAAAATGTCCGCTAGGTTAAAAATCTCACAAGGGACATCCTAGGCAAAATTTAGGATGCAAAAGGTCTGCTAGATTGAAAATCTCGCAAAAGGAGATCTAGGAAAAAGTTAGGACACCCAAAAAAGCTCACTGTTTATGAACTAGAGAATGACTTGATCCTCTTCACCGAGATACGTAGGTAGTTTATAGTTTTATTCTAAGTTCAGTCTCATGAGTTTAAAAAGATATATCACTCTAAGTGATGTTCAATAGAAAGGTGATGAGATAAAATTCACCTGACCAATACATGAGGATCAAATTCAGAGGGGTTCTTTCTTTTCAATTTCGGACCTGTAATACTCCAAAAGTGCCTAAGACTAGACTCAGAGATTTGAAATGAAAAGTAGCAGAAATTCTGAGATTTCTTTTTAGAAAAATTCATTGTACAGGTCTTTGGTGGGACTAACGACTCATTGGAGGTGCTCGTGGTGAGAATCTGCAGAGTAGGTTGGGAAGTAACGGGTCTCAGGCCAACCCGTTGGTTAAAGTAACAGATCATGGGACAGAGTCGCTGTTTGGTTCTGGATTGTCAGGAAGAAAGGTACGACTCGTGGTATGACCTGTGGTAAGGAACCACGGATCTTGGTAAGGAACCGTTGGTTGGGGTCTAGGTTGGCAGATCTGGACGGTACAGGTCAACGTACGACCCATGGTAAGTGACAACGAGTCGTTACTTCCACCCGTAGGAAGGAGCAGGGATTTTCTCCCAGTCGTGGTAATAGAAGGATTCAACAATCCGTTGGAAGATGGTATGAGTCGTGGTATGGTACATGGGAACTTCAAAACTTAGAGGTGAGCAGTGGCTCCGACGAGAGAAAACCACCACCCGTTGGATCGAGGTACGATCTGTTGGACGAGTCGTGGCACCTAGTAGTGAGTAATTTTTGTACATTTTAATTAAGGGTATTTTCATAATTTCTAAGTACTAAGGTCCTAAACTACGTCTTTTTATGCTTTGAATAGTGTGTTTAAGGGGGGTAAACCTATTCTAAGAATCCACATTCCATGCATGCAACCTAAAGCCTTCCTTGAAGATCAAGTTTGAGGAATTTCATCAAATTCTCTTCAATTTCCTTTGGGCTTTCAAATGGGAGTGTGAATTCGATTAACCCAGGTATGCGAGTCTATGAATGAGAGTCCTTTCACTCTCATGCTCTAAATTCTTCTCAATTCCATGGATTTCAATTCTAGATTCAAGTTTCATGATCTTATGGGTTTATTCCAATTCTTGTGAAATTCTCTATGATCTATCTATGGGTCAATCCCCTTTATGTATCAATTCATGTTTTATGATCGACGGGAAGATTTTATAACTACTTTGATTATTAATTTATAGTTTCAAATTTTAAATTAAGTTATGCCCAAATATTTATGTTCACGAAAAGTCAAGTTATGATTCCATTATGATCTTGATCTTATTAAGCCCTAATTTATGATTTATAAGTTATGATATGATTTCTCTCAAGTACTCATCATGGATTTATGAATATCAAGTATGTACATGTTTTACAAGTACGCATGGATTTCATGATTTATGGATTTTATGACTTTTCGCCGATTCACGGGCCCTTATTCATGGCTAATCACGTATTTCAAGTGGTGGATTCATTATGTTATTATTTATTTATCCATGGACTTCATGAATGATTTTACAATTACGATATGAGCCCTTATGTACATATTTTTGGGAGCAGTGTCTAGCACCGAGTAGACCCAGCATTCAAAGGAAAATCCCGTGGTCTAAGAACTATGTGCCACTGTAGGTATATGTATATATTTATTATTGGATCCCTTTGATATCACCACGCATGCACGTCCCCCTGCTTGTCAAGCCGGGGATGATCCTGACCACTTGGGCAAAATAGTGAGGCATCATGTAAGGCTCTATCATGATGGTGTCGATTAAGACGAGTCCTCTCATTGTTCCTCATGATTTATGCATGGTTATTTTTATGTTACTTTGGCTCAAGTCATGTTTAATGAAGTTTTTCTCTTATGATTATGATTATGACTGATTTACGAATATTTTAAAAACCTTGAGTCCTTATATTTACATTATGATATTTACTTTATGATCACGCTATCCTACTCTTATGAACTCTTATGTATTGTAGCAGTCCGTTTTACTTACCTTGAATACTCAGTGCATTCCAAGTACTGATCGCATACTCTATGCTGTATCGTTTCATGATACAGGTCCGAGGAATCATTCTCAGCCGCATCATTAGCCCTACTTCCCTCTCAGACCTATCCAACCGGTGTTGGTGAGTCCTCATCCTTCGAGGATATTCAGTCAACTATAGTTTGTTATGTTCTTTCAGTTTCAGACTTTGTCGAGCTAGTTGGGGATGTTGTCCTATCAGCTCATCAGTTATGTTAGAGGTTTTTCAGATGTTATGTAGAAATCAGTTTGTCATTGTTGATTCAGTGTTTAGCTTGATATATATATATNTATGTTAAACTTATGCTTTATTATGTTGAGTTTAGACGATATGTTCATGTCATGAGTCGACTTGGAGCCTCTCGGAGTTTCTTGTCCCGTGTCTCGATCCGGGTCTATGTTTGGGTCGTGACACACTTGATATCAGAGCATTAGGTTTTGAAGTATCCTAGGGTGTCTGAAATCTGCATTGAGTAGAGTCTTTTTCATGGGTTTGAAGCACGCCACACTTATGATGAAGAGGCTACGAGACATTTAGAGAATGTTCCCTTCTTTCATGATCTATGTCGTGTGATGAAATTTCTCTGTATCCTTCTAACTCGTGCTATATGCATTTGCAGAATCATGCCTCCTCGCCTAGTTAATGGAATAAGAAACGGGAATGGAAATGGCCATGAGAATGGCAATGGAGATAGGCACTAGCAGGCTCTACTAGCCTATGAGGATCATGTACCCGAGCAGGTTGCCCATGTAGAATTCAGGGCAGCCATAAAGATGCTATGTCACGCCCCACTTTGGGAAGCATGACTGGAACCTGGTTCCACACTGGAAACTTACCTGGCTAGGCTTATACACGTCTTGTGCTAGCCTGCGACTCAATTCAAGAAAACAACGGGCTATATCTCGGTTGTAAATGCAGCCTTCAGTCGACAAGGCCGTATAGCCTCTTGTAAACAAAAATAGCTAACTAACAACAGGAAATAGAAGGGATCCTTTGCGGGCCAACAAGGCCACCATGTTGTCTAATTATAACATAAATGAAGACGAGCTACTATACTAGGCCTTACACGGCCAACAGACGAAGCATAATTGATTAACACCTCATACGGCCAACATACAACTAACTAACTGACGACTGTAATATGCAAGACTCTAACAATACAAATAGTGGTGGGGATAGGGCCCCGGCCTACCCACAATGCTATATAAATGAAATACAGAAATCTCTACAATCTGACAACTCTGAATGAAAGGAGCTAACCCAACTGCGGACTCTAAACAACTACTACTGAAGATCTTGAACCCTGTCTGTCTAAATCTGCAGGCAAGTAATGCAGTGCCCCATATTTGGACGTCAGTACAATATGTACCGAATATGCAAGGAAGTAAATGAGCTGAATGAAAGCGGTGAAATACTGAAGGTAAGTATAAAGGAGAGGCAAAAAGATTACCTGTAAGTTGGCTTATTCGTAACCTGCATCTAGCAAACACTACACATACATAAGTGATGACCGCATAATCATATATTCATAAGCTATAGCTAGCAGACAAGAATGCAAACAAGAACCTAACCTAGCCCCCATAAGCCTGGAAGGTACAACCAACACGGAATAAACCACTCGGGACCCCCATAAGCCTTAGTGAATGCACTTCAATCTATATACCCCTAACTAGGTTCTATGACTCTACTGGTGCTATAGCCAACCTACCAGTCCCCTGGGTCTGCAATTGAGCCCACTCGGCCCCTGATCTGTAGTTGTGTCTGAGTCCGGTGGACTCCTAATATCTGCACTCCGGGCACCAGGCTCGACGAGGGTGTGGTGCCGATACGGAAGATAATAGTCCATCCATGGAATGGACTATATGAGGACCTGGGACCCCATATTCGTCCCTCACAGATGGTATACTGCTCTTCTGGAGCGACGCCATCTCGCCCCTGGCGGGCGACAACACAGCTAGTAACCCTGGGGTGGTCATAAATGGCTCTTAAGTGAGGGCAACCCTAACCAAGTTACTATACCAACATCTCAATCTAGCCACTCAAAAGGCGTAATTGGCCTTCTAGGCCTAACGCCGCCGCTGCTCGCCCCCTAGGATAGTCTATAAGGCTGTTAGCAGGCATGCCATGCGCCTGTCTCTGATTAGAGGATCCTGATAGTGATCATGATCTCTAATAGTCCGGACTGAATAGGGAGAGATCTTGAGTGGTTCAACATAGCTCTCTGTATGTCCTACCGGGACATCTATAGCTCATAATAACTGCGGGGTCAGGAATGACTGACTACTCAGTTCCTCTGTTTAGGACAATTGTAGGGCTGGTACTGGCCAAACATGCTCCTGAGCGATCAGCCCCTAACCCTCCACAGGAAGCTTACTGACATTCCTAGTCTGAGGGTAGTGTTGTACTACACAGTGCTGGTACTTTAGACCCTATCCTGGTCTAGTCCAATCTTATATAACATTTCTGGGCGATTCCTAGCTTTAAGGACAAGTCTTCCTAGATTTAGTCGTTCACGGCAATCTGTACCTGAGTAGCTTCTAAGAACAGGCTGGGTAGCTAGCTCTGCCATTGTCTGCGAATAAGGTTCCCTTCCTTAGGGTACCCACAAGTCTATTTAACCTGAACGATTGGACTGATTCCTGGGTGATCTGTCGGGTGAATGCTAAGTCAACTGGAACTGACAATTACTGCTTGTAGGTAACTAAATGACAGGCTGTCACTCAGCTCACTAGACAACCTTTGGCTGCTGACTCTTTGGTATGGCCTTCCTATCTGGATTTTTGGCCCAGGGGCGTAAAGGTATGCCAATGGCCTCTGGGCGTGCTTTTCTGGCTACACAGGTGCCAAACTAGTAGTTTATCGCCTAATTGCACCTATACTGGTCAACTTACTAACTCAGACTCAATAACTCTTACGAGCTCCTAAGGTTTAGGCCTGGAAATAAAACATACAATTCTACTAACACGATGAACTAGAGAATACAAGAGTTTTTATGACACTTTTAGCGCGTATCATACTTATCCTATCTTTCCCGATGAGGAATACTGCGATATAATCTATATGTGTTTTCTAGAAGCTAACCAGAGCTTATATAACCTTAATCTACTTGATAGAAGCTAATCACAACATACCTACTCTTTATGTAGCAGCAATAGTTAATTATAACATGCCCAATCACAATCTAATGGTAGCAACTATCTACAACATATGGAATCGTTACTTCTATTTGAAAACATAAGTCGTAATGTTGTACGACAAGAATGCTTGCCGAGGGTTAAGCCTTACATACCTCGATTGTCATTTTGCTGAATAACCGTTGAGTTTCCTCTTGTATTCTCCAGCTCTCTTCAATTGTAACCGTTATACTGGAAGAAAGAGATGAATTTAAATACCAAATTCGGCGTAAATTGATAACTTTCGATATTAATATTGACTATACTTCAACTTAGCGAAACATGGTCTAAAACGTATTATTTCCCAAGAGCTCAGAAGGGAGAAATACTTACTTGAAGCCTGTGATTGTATAGAAATAGTTTGAAGCAATTCCGACAATTTTGACTCGGAGAGGTTACGATTTGCCGCACGAATTTCACAAAAATAACTCCGTAGTAATTTTCCCCACAGGATTAAACTTAGATACCCTAAGTTAATTTGAGTTTAGGCAATGTTTGATAGTATAAACGGNAATTTGAGTTTAGGCAATGTTTGATAGTATAAACGGATGAGAATTACCTGAAAATGGCGTGTTCCTCTTCTCTGGTCGCGAATCTGTTAAATTGAAATGAGATCAAATGAAAATATTGAACTTATATAAAACTTGGGCAGTGGACACGGGGTTTGTGGCACGGACCCCATCGCGCTGATTTACGGGCGTGCCATGGTGTCCAACGCACAGGGAGGGGGTCCGTGACACGCCGCCCCTGTTGTGGCCTGCTCCGGCCTTCTCCCGCGCGGTCCTGATTCACGCTCGTTCAACCTTTCCCCGGGCCCTTACTCATACACGTCGTACTCTAAAACTCTTGACTAACGTACGAATAAGCCGACTAAACGTTAGGAACTTACGGGGTGTAATATACTCCCCCCTTTAGGAACATTCATCCTCGAATGTCATTTTAGCTCACGGGGATTTAAATCCTTTAACTACTATCCTGGAGAAATTTTGACAGAATCTCCCTTGTAACATGGACTATCTGAAAACTCTGAAACGCAAAAAAGTTCAACACGGGTACTTCACATAACACAATAACAACTGTTTCTCAACAAAGTTGTAATCAACTGAGCAATATATGTAACACAATCATAGAACAACAAACGAATCAATAATTTAGCTCAACTACATAGTCTGGACTAAACCTGGAATAAATGAGGATATTCGGATCTCATGTCATCGTCGGCTTTCCAGGTCACCTCTTCTTTATTCTTATTCCGCCACAATACTTTAACTAAGGCGACATCTTTAAATTCTCAATCTTCGAACTTACTAACCTAGTATGGCAATTGGAACCTCTCTATAGGTTAGTTCCTTAATAACTTGTGCGTCCTCAACGGGCCACAACTTGGGGTGGGTCTCTTGTAGGTATTCCACAAAATTGGCATGCAAAATATTGAATGGACCAATTTCAGTTCTGGAGGCAATCTGGCTCATGTGCCACTTTTCTCGCTTTCGGGAAGATACAATATGACCAATGAACCTAAGGCTAAACTCACCTTTTCTCTAATTCTCATAGTGCCCTTCATCGGTGAAGCTTTTGGGGATACTCAACCGCTGCTTTAATCCTTAACTATCTGTGTTGCACGTTAGGGTAAAACTTTTGACGACCCTGAGCTACTAGTACCCATTCCTTGATAAGTTTAACTCTTTTCATCTGCCCGTTTTAACATGCCCGGGTTTTCCAACCTCAGATTTGTCTGCTTTAAGTCATCATACAAGGGGCTTCCACTCCCATTTATAATGGACCTCTAGAGTCTGAGTTGTATATTCTTCTTGGCCACTTGTTTGGGTACGAGGAACCGTGCTTAAGTTGACATATGCCGTCGTTTGTTCTAACGCCTTTTCCTAAAACTTAGTCATAGATTGCGTCTCTCTGTCAGAGCTTGCCAACATTGGGGCTCCACGCACTCCAACTACTTCTAAGATATTTAACTTGGCATAAGTCTTAACCGTGACATAATTTTATACTGACGAGACACAAATGAACCTCACTAGCCTCTCTATACCGGCTCAAGTGAAGTCAAATTGCACTTGGTATGAGATAAGCTTTTGATTGTATCCAGGTCAATTACCTTCCACCCCTTCGCAGGCATGACCACCTCCTATATTGGCCTGCCCAGTTCCTGCTATCTCGTCTCTTCTTTTTGGGCCTGTCACTGGAGCTCTGTTTCTATGATTCAATGGTATATTCTATCTTCCCATGCCATCAATAGGTCTCTCTTTTTGACCCATTGCGTTTTTGTTAAATTCTAGAAATATGGTCTGCTAATCAAAGTTCTGCTACCCTTGGAATATAGAGTCGACCTTTGGGTCTTATGATTTTGTCCCTTATTATCCTGAGGGCCAATGACTCCCTACTGGGCCTTGTTTCCATGTTCTTCTAGGTTAAAGTCTCTATGTAGGTACTCTTTTACCTCCATAACTGGAGGAGATATTGCAGAAGACTGGCTACAATTTCACTATCTCTTAACTGACAATCTGATGCTTAGTTTTCAACATCTAGCAATGGTCTTGTACTTTGTCAATTTGCTTCAACCTGAGGGTGATTCTGGTTTTCCCCCATTAGATACTTGTGTCGTTCCTCTTGCTCCCTTGGACTGAGCTCTGAGGTTCGTGCCTCCTACCTCATACTGTCAAAGATGTTACTGACCTGTATCCCTTCTGACTCACACTCGTACTTATTTTGTTCATATGATCTCACTGTCCTTCGGTATCACAAACTAAGGTCATAACCATTATCTCGTAGGTATGTCCTGTCGTCATTAACATGCTACGAAGGATTCAGCCTTTTTTGACTTGAGCTTTATTATTACTGGGGGTTCATCATTGTTGGACTCTCTCATACACACTCGAGTGGTATTGACAATCTTATCCCCCTTCCTGGATTACTACCGTAAGCATATAGATAACTTGTAAATATTAAGGGTCGTAACTACTATCTAATCCTCCTCGGAGGCAACAATTCTAGCCCTCCTTGATTATTCATTCTGGGCACCATAACACTGATACTTACGCTTTCTATTATACTGTAAGAACAAGCAAGGATGTTGAAAATAACCCTATCTTACGATGGTAGGACTGAGGTATGGAACCTTACAATACCCAAAGATTCGAAGGTAGGAATCCTGCAATTTCCACCTTCTTCGCATTCTCAGATAATTCAACATCAACTGTTGCCCTTGGCTATTTCTAAATATCTAGTAGGTAAACCAACTTATATGTATATATATAATATATTCCTAACCTCCTATTCTGAGGATGTAAGGAGAACTGGGGATGGCACTGGCATATTTATCACATCATAAGGTTCCTAGTACCTTAGAAGGATACTGGAGAGATCAAAGGCGTATGCTCCCGTACTTAGGCTGACTGTCTCCCAACTGTGGCGCCTCAGTGGTACCTCCTCCTACTGTTGTAGTTATCTTGCATCTGGCTGGTGTATTTCTAATATCAAACATTGTCCTAGACAGACATAAGAAGGAAAGCTTATGGACTCAACCCTATACAATTCTGCTCTATAGCACGATCTAAGAAGAAGGAGGGGTAACCATACTATCATTCCCCGTAACCTCCTGCTCATAAAATGTGGTGCACAACACATTTATAAGTAGAACTCTACTAGACACGGCTTGTAGACTCCCTAGGATACGAACTGTTTTGATACCAAGTTTGTCATGCCCCACCTTGGGAAGCATGACTGGCACCTGGTGCCACAATGGCAACTAACTGACCTGGCTAGGCTATACACATCTAGTGCTAGCCTGCGACTCAATTCAAGAAAACAATGGGTTATATCTCGGTTGTAAATGCAGCCTTTGACCGACAAGGCCGTATAGCCACTTGTAAACGAAAACAACTAACCAAAAACAGGCAGTAGAAGGGATCCTATGTGGGCCGACAAGGCCACCATGTTGTCTAGTTATAACAGAAATGAAGACAAGCTACTATACTAGGCCTCACACAGCCAACACACGAAGCATAACTGATTAAGGCCTCACACGGCCAGCATACAACTAACTAAATGACGACTATATATGCAAGCCTCTAAGAGTACAAATAGTGGTCAGGACAAGGCCCCGGCCTACCCACAATGCTATATAACTGAAATACAAAAATCTCTACAACCTGGCAACTCCAAATAAAAGGAGCTGACCCAACTACGGACTCTAAACAGCTACTACTGAAGATCCTGAACCCTGTCTGTCTAAACCTGCAGGCAAGTAATGCAGCGCCCCATATCTGAGCGTCAGTACAATATGTATCGAATATTCAAGGCAGTAAATGAGCTAAATAAAAGCGGTGAAATACTGAAGGTAAGTAGAAAGGAGAGGCAGAAAGATTAACTCATAAGCCGGTTTATTCGTAACCTGTGTCTAGCAAACACTACACATACATAAGTGATGACTGCATAATCATATATTCATAATCTATAGTTAGCAGAAAAGAATGCAAATAAGAACCTAACCTGGCCCCCATAAGCCTGGAAGGTACAACCAGCACGGAATAACCCACTCGGGGCCCCCATAAGCCCTGGTGAGTGCACTTCATTATATATACCCCTAACCAGGTTTCTATGACTCTACTGGTGCTATACCCGATCTACCAATCCCATTGGTCTACAATTGAGCCCACTAGGCCCCTGATCTGTAGTTGTGTCTGAGTCTGATGGACTCCTGATATCTACACCCCGGGCACCAGGCTCGACGGGGGTGTGGTGCCGATACGGCATATAATAGTCCATCCATGGAATGGAATGTATGAGGACTTGGGACCCCATCTTCGTCCCTCGCGAATGGCATGTCGCTCTTATGGAGCGACGTCATCTCTCCCATGGAGGGCGTCGACACAGCAAGTAACCCTGGGGTGGTCAAGGATGGCTCTTCAGTGAGGGAAACCCCAACCAAGGTACTGTACCAACATCTCAATCAAGCCACTCAAAAGGCGTAATTGGCCTTCTTGCCTAATGCCACCATTTCTCGCCCCCTAGGATAATCTATAAGGCTGCTGCGCTTGTCTCTGATCAAAGGATCCTAATAGTGATCATGATCTCTAATAGTCTGGACTGAATAGGGAGAGATCTTCAATGGTCGAAGGCTTATGAGAAGAGCCTCCAAGAGTTGAAGACTTGACTCACTTCAGCACCGGTGTTGACCCTACCTGAGGGTACCGAGGGGTTTGTGGTATATTTTAACACCTCAAGGATCAGCCTTGGTTGTGTACTCATGCAGCACGGTAAGTTCATAGCCTATGCTTCCAGGCAACTGAAGGTCCATGAAAAGAACTACCCGACTCATGATCTCGAATTGGCGGCGGTAGTATTTGCCTTGATGATTTAGAGACACTATCTATATGGGGTCCATGTGGATGTGTTTATGGACCAAAAAAGCCTACAGTACGTGTTTACCCAGAAGGATCTAAATCTACGACAGAGGATGTGGTTGGAGCTTCTTAAAGACTATGATATGAGTATCCATTATCATCCGAGAAAGGCAAATGTGGTGGAAGACGCTCTTAGTAGGCTTTCAATGGAGAGTGTATCTCATGTAGACGAGGAGAGGAAAGAGTTAGTAAAGGATGTGCACTGACTTGCACGACTAGGAGTTCGTCTGGTTGACTCGATGGATGATGGTGTCATTGTTCAGAATGGATTAGAATCATCTTTAGTGACCGATGTTAAGGCTAAGCAAGAAGAGGATCTTATTTTGGTAAAGTTGAAGGAAGCAGTTCAAAATCAGAAGGTCGAGGTTTTCTCCCAAGGGGGAGATGGTGTGCTCTAATATCAAGGTCATTTGTGTGTACCGGATGCCAGTGACTTGAGGGGGGGATGTTGAATATTCTATTCATCCAGGTGCCACCAAGATGTACCATGACCTACGGGAAATCTATTGGTGGAATGGCATGAAGAAGGACATAACAGAGTTTGTGGCTAAGTGTCTGAATTGTCAATAGGTGAAGGTTGAGCATCAGATACCTAGAGGTGTTCTTCAAGAAATTAGTATCCCTACTTTGAAGTGGGAGGATTTCAATATTGACTTCATTACAGGGTTGCCTCGCACTCATCGGTAGTAT
>JACEIK010002374.1:0-11790 GCA_018107945.1 Datura stramonium
TGTTTGATGATAGAATAAATTCGTGTCGGATATCTTGGTCAGCTAATATGCATGAGTTTGCCGATATCGAGAGTCGATTCTTATGCTAGGAGGTCTTGATCTAGTAAGTGTCGTTGTAATAATGATACTATGCATGTTTTTCTTGATGATTTGTTTTGAACATAATTGGTATAACCGTAGTTTGGATTGTCGAGCCTAAGTAGCCATAATGGGATATCAATTTCATTAGGTGTATAAGTATTGTTCGAGGACGAACACGATTTTAAGTGTGGGGTAGGTGATAAGGGGCATATTTATATGCCAAATCGATACTCAAATGTATAACTTTTGCCTTGTTTGTCTAATAATGTGTGTACATTCTCATGTAAATTATACAGAAGTGTGATTTTATATAGCAACATGATTAGCGTTGTTTTGTAGGAAAAACATGTTTTGAGGAAGAAAAATGTCATGTTAGGAGAAATCGAAAGATGCACTCGGGAACGAGCAAGGAGCGGTTGGATGAAGCGAGGAAAACAAAGGGCTCCGCGATGGAGCCGTGACACGCTGCCATCGCGGATGCAATCTGCAGGAATTAAAAATTGCAAGAAATTCGGTGAGGTCAGCGATAGAGGGCCGTGCCCACGTTGGGATTAATTTCTCCGGACTTTGCATTTCCGAGAGAGGGTCCCGCGATTGGACCGTGGCACGTTGGCTATGCTCAGCGTGCATGCCATGCCACGTTGGAAGCAATTACACAAGGAGGACAAATTTCGAGCTTCCACGTTAAGCCTGCCCAGTGTCACGAAGAGCGGTGCTCGCGATGCACTCGTGACATGTTGCTTGTTATTCCGAAAAATTTATCCTAGTATAAATATAACACTTAGGTTCATTTTTAATAATTCTGACTTGGTGGAGCAAGAACGTGGGTTACGGGCGGTTTTTGAGGACGAAGAATTCTTAGAAGCTTTCTCTATCCTTTCTTCTTCCTTTCAATTGTTTGCTTGATTTCCATTCATTTAACGATGTTCAATCCACAAATGAGTGGCTAATTCTCTTTCTTGCTGAGGTTATGAACTATTGTGTGGAAATGTAATTATTGAATTGCTGGTTTATTTTATCTTTTCTTCCATGTTTGTTCTATTTAATTCTTGTTCTTACTACGTTAATATCTGCCAATGTTAATGTAAATCCAAAAAGTCCGGTTTTTCACCGAAGGGCAAGAAACTGGAAAGTTGTGTAGGATATGATCTTTTCTTGGTTTGGGAAAAGTGGGAATTGATTTACCTTCAGGATAGAAATATGCACAGAAAGTTGTATTACTCATGTGTGGAATCGGTTTTGTATAGCTAAAACTTGAATTTCTTCTTATCACGAAAATGTAGGTGGAAGGATTATGATTCTTAAGTTAAGGTTAAATACAGGAGTTTTAACCCATAGGCGCAATTCCGACTAGCAACCGGGGAAAAGATAAACCATGTACATCAATAGTTCGTTTCTTTACATGTTCTTTGTAGCCTCGGCATGCTCATTCATAGTTCGGACTCAAATTTGTATAGATATTTTAGTTTAGCATAAAAATACATTTTCCAAAATACACAAACTTTTCATTACACTGTTGTCTTCATTGTTGTAGTTGTAGTAAATTAACACTTTAAAGGTTTCACCCCGTATTCTTGTTCTGTGGGTTCGACATTCCGGTTCTTT
Organism: Datura stramonium; assembly: GCA_018107945.1. Taxonomy (NCBI): domain Eukaryota; kingdom Viridiplantae; phylum Streptophyta; class Magnoliopsida; order Solanales; family Solanaceae; genus Datura; species Datura stramonium. Next base: position 1,687 of record JACEIK010002374.1, read on the forward strand.
AATAGAGCCACTATATTACTTATGCAGCCCGTACACTTGCCGGAGCTCATCATATAATGCCTCGAAGGCGCCATCTGGATGGGCGAGTGATAGCTATTATAAGCAAACTCAATTAACCACAAATACTCGTCAGCTACCTCAAAATCTAGCACACACGCTCATGCATATCCTCGAGCGTACGAATGAATGCGTTTAGCTGTCCATGTCATGCGGGTGGAATACGTAGCAAGTGTCTATGATTCCCGGACCTCTACGAAACAACTGCCAAAATCTAGATGTAAACTGTACTCCTCTGTTTGAAATAATATTAGATGCGGCACTCCGTGTAATCTAACTATTTCTCGTATACAACTCGACATAATCTTCGGTCGAGAGAGTAGCTTTCCTTTGGCCCCGGGAAATGGTGATTTTGTCAATGTGTCAACTATCACCCATATAGAATTGTGTCTATGCAGTACTGAGGTAATCACATACAAAATCCATATTAGGACCCATTTCCGAGCACGGCTATGTCTGAGTTAACTGCTGATTTCGTGTTCTGCTTTCACTGTTGGCGTTGAGACCTTGGGCTACAAATTCGGCAATTTCTCCTTTCATACCGGGCCACCAGTAGTTCTCCTTGATATCATGATACATTTTTGTCACGTCGGGGTGAAGAGAATAGCGGGCGCAATGTACCTCGTTCATGTCTATTTGGCGGAATACAGAAATATCTGAACACGGAGGGCGGCCTTTACATGTGGCTTTCATCCTCTATTATATAAAATCGGCTTTCTGTGAATTGTCCTTAATTTGGACCGGAGTCGGATCTTCATGTGCCGTTCTTTTACTTCCACAACTAATGATGACACAGCGGTGTTATGAATTACCGCTCTGTTGTCCTGTGTTTACGCTGCACGAACGGCTAGGGCGCTAATCGATGTATCTCACGGCCAACTCCCAGCTGCTCGGGCTTCAAATACGCCAAACTTCCTATGGATTTACAGTGAGAGCATCCGCTGCACTACGTTGGCTTTTCCGGATGATACATAATATCCACGTCATACTCTTTTAATAACTCCAACCAGCGCCATCTTGAGATTCAACTCCCTCTGGGGTGAAGATATACTGTAGGCTCTTATGATCTGTGAAAATATCCACATGGACGCCATACAAGTAATTTCTCCATATCTTTAAGGCGTGGATCAACTGAACTAGCTCCGGGTCGTGGGTAGGGTAAAATCTTTTGAGTCAACCACCAAACATACGCAATCACCTTACCATCGACGCATCAACACACAACCCAACCCAACGCCTGACCATCCGCAATATCTTTGAATAACCTTTTGTACCTTAGAGCAATGCTAACCTTTGGGGCGGAGGTTAATGCGTCTTTGCTCACAGGCTACGCTCACATGCCTCTGTCGCGAAACTTTACTGCTTTACACGTCATCTTAGTCGGAGGTGCCGCTATAGTAGAGAATCCCTCAACAAATCTCTGTAATATCCGCTAACCCCGAAAAGCGCTGAGACTTCGATTTCGGAGTGGTAGGCCTAGCCATGTTTTGTTGCTTCTATTTTCTGCGTGTCAACTTTGTATGCCGGCATCCGACACAATATGCCCCAAGAAGACTCTTGAGTTAAGCCGGAATTCACATTTGGAGAACTTTTCATATAGCTGGCGAGTCCCCGAGAATGCGGAGCCTTTGCTCGTAAATGAGCACGGTGATGCGCGGAGAGCGAGAATACACGAATATCATCAATAAACACTATCTGACCGAGTCCGGGTATGAGTGCAATACTATTCATGGGTCATAAATATTGCGGGCATTCGTCAATCAAAGGACATAACTAGAAATTCAAAGTGACTATACTTGGTCTTGACGCCATTTGGGAATGTCTCTTTCACGGACTCGAACGTTGATATCCGGACACATAAGTCAATCTTGGAGAAATATCATTCATATGGCGGTCGAACCAATCATCTATTGAGACGGATACTTATTATTTACTGTAGCTTTATTCGGTTTCGATAGTCTATACACATACGGAGCGAGCCATCTGTCTCTCACAAATGGGGCGGCGCACCCCACGGTGAAGTACTCGGCACACGATGAAATCCTTATCTAACCGAGATACTTTCAACTGCTCCTTTAACTCTATGAGTTACAGAGCCATACGATGTGGAGGAATTGATATGGGCTGAGTGTGCAAATCGATTGCAAAATCTATTTCCCTTTCGAGAATCGAGTAGCTCTGGAAATACATCGGGAATTCATTCACCACCGGAATAGGCGGAGTGTCGGAGACTCTACCTAACATCTCGAACCACGACTAGGTGGTAAATACATCCCTTAGCTATCAATTTCCTCGCCTGAAGGTAGGAAATAAACCTACCTTTGGCGTAGGCGTGCTGCCTTTCCACTCTGCCTCACAGAGAGTGGAATCGGACACATCTTGGTCAACATTCTACGTTGGCATAGCACGGCACTAACCAATCCATACCCATTATGTCATGAGAGTAATCATTTCTGACTCTACCAGATCTACTATAATGACGATCAGCAACCTCTGTACACACTCGATAAATTCTGCTAGCTATAATAGAAGTCACCGACGAATTGTGGATGCGAAAGGAACAGCATGGCCAATAACTACAGTGCGACATTAAACTTTCGAAAGCCACAAATGGGGTAGTATATGTGAGTGGACCCTGGATCCAATCAATACATAAGTAGGGCATGAACAAATAGTCATCATACCTATTACCACATCTGGAAACGCCTCGAGTCCTGTCTCACACGAGTAGTGCATAAGTACGGCTTGGGCCGTGCACAGGCGGAGAGCTCTGATCTACCTCGAGCCTCTACCTGCTGAACGAGGGCCTACGCCCTGCCGAAACTGCTGGAGCTCGTGGCCACTGCGGATCCCCTATCCACGGCTATATCTGCTCTCTTGCCCCACACGGGCGGACAATCCCTCATTCGATGCCCTCCTGCCATATATAACATCCTGAGGAGTCATATCTACAAGCCCCGATGTGAGGTCGGCCACAATTAGGGCAGGGTGGGGGTGTGATCTGCTCTGCTCTCCCTTCTCTGCTGCGGGGAATCTGCGTTCGGCGCCACCCGAGACTGTTGGCTTGCCCTCGACGAACAAATCTACCATGCATTCTTCTTCTTGTAGTGGAGGTAGGGGGTCTGGGGGTCTATCTGAAAATCGGGGCCTGGGTCCTCTCCGAACCTCATTTCATATGATGCTGTCTCTGTATTTGTTCACGATTTGTCTGTCTCTGCCCTGTTGCTGCTTGTCTAAGGCCCTCAATGTTGGGCAAAGGCACAGTATTGAGCAATATCCATATCCTCTCGTAACGGCGCCGTCATGCATGCTTCAATGTATTCTGGGTTTCAGACCCATAATAAACACATGAACTCTGGACGACATAGTATCAACAAAAAGGCTGGAGCATAGCGGTCTAAGGAGTCAAGCGCCAAGCATATTCTCGTCGCTCCCCTTCTCCAAATGTAAGCGATCCATCGGGGCCTGCCGGATCTCCGTGGCAAGTAGCGGTCCAGGAAGGCCTCCGAGAAGCTGGACCAGGTTTGAGGGCAACATCTCTCCCTCCGAGACCTTTCCCAACTCTCGTACCATAATACAGCTATATCCCGCAGCTTGGCTCTTTATGACTCAATTGATTCTATAGGGGTCACATGTATAATCTAGGAAAATTCTCTGCATGCGGTCTAGGAAATCACAGGGGTCCTCTCTGCTGATACGACCCTGTGAACGCTATGGGGGACCCGGTGCAAAAACTCACGACCCTCGAGCGCCGGACCCACAGTGGCTCACATTGCTGGTGGCAGTGGCCTTGTGTGGCCATCATTTTGTGCCAACATATCCTTTTGTGCTACGAAACTTCCTGGTCGATGGCGAAGTACGGGGGCCATCGGAGCGGTGTCGTGCCCAACAACTCCTGATGTGAGGGGACTGCTAAAGGGCTTTGATGACACCTCTATATCGCCCTCAGATTGGGCCACATTACGAATGAAACTGAGGCATCCTGGCATGGTGCCTTCTCACACAACTGCGTATCCCCAATCTTCTATCGGTGGCGGATATCGCGATCTGCCATTCTTATCGTAGATAAAATATGATAAGTTAGGGACTCAACCCTATACTGTACCGCTCCATAGCACGACTGAATGATAAAGAAGAGTAACCATCCTATCATGCCTCCACGACCTCACGCCTATGGTATGTGGTGCACAACACATCCATAGATTAGATTCTACTTAGCACGGCTTGCGGACTCCACTGGGACATGACCTGCTCTGATACAAAGTTTGTCACGCCCCGTCTTGGGGGGTATGACTGGCACCTGGTTCCCTAGTAGGACCTGAACTGCTAACTGGTGAGCCTAAGAACGTACGGGTGCACAGCTAGATCTATCTCAAATTTCTTGGAAACAATGGGCTATATAAAAATTTGTAAATACAGCCTCAGAGCCCGGCGGGCCTATAGCCACTTGTGAATGTAATAACAGCTAACCAGAGACACACTTATAACGAGGAACCTATGCGGGCCGACAAGGCCACCATGCTGTCTTCATCTACGACTCAGCATAAGGGGATACTATATAACTACGTGACCGGCAAGGTCACCACTGCTATCGAGACTATGGCCCTACCTGACCAACACAATCGAAATGCTAAACAACTTAACAAAAGGCACAGCCTCACACGGCCAGCACAACTAACCACAAGGAGATGAATAGCACAATCTGCAAGCCTCTATGAGTACTGATATAATGGCGAGGATAGGGCCAGAAGCCTACCCTTACTATACAATAAAAAGAAAATGAACTATACCTACGAATATCAAGCTCGGATGACGGGAGCTAATGACTCTATAGGCTGGCTGAAATCACGAGGGATCGCCTTCTCGTCTATGGTACCTGCAGGCAAGTAATGCAGCGCCCCACCGGGTGTGGTACCACTGGTGCGAGTATACCAAAGCAAGCGAATACAACTAAATACAAATAACATAACTAGCAATTAAGATAGCGGGAGATAGCGAATTCCTTAAGGGTGATATGAGGCCAGATAGGTCTTTTCGTGCTGTGATAGGGCAGGAGCGTACCTGTAGACGCGGCGGCCTGCTGTCTATTAACTAATATATAACACATAAATACATATATATATATAGCAAGCAAGAACCAATACGAACCCATAAGGCGGATGGTGCCAACCAAGCAAACAATCTATATACCCCTACCCGGGTTAAAACCAACCAAAAATAAGTCACTCCACTCATCTACTAACTACGAGCACCTCTGCCCGGCCCCTAGGTCTCGGCTTGGGCGCAGCCTCCCCGATATAAATGCGTATGCGAGTTCGGGAGGACTCCTATCTTGTATCTATAGCTGTGCTTGAATCTGAATCTGTTCCCCCAGTGGCATCGCACAACAGGGTAATCTGTACTATGTGCTGATCAGCCTGATATGGGAAAGCTTCATCCCATCGTCCAATCACAGGGACGGCATGCCCTCCTTGGAGTAGCGTAAACCCACCAGCAGTGGGCGACACGGTTACCAACCCGGGGCGCGGGGACGGCTCAAGGGTACTCACAACACAATCAAGTCTCAACAATCAATAAAGCACATATATAGCAAGCATGTTTAGAAAGCTGAAAAATACTATCGAATTCGATTTCTTATTCGAACTCTTTACTTTTAACTGATTCTCATACTACTTTACGCTGAATCTAAGATCTTTATCGTTGCATGGCTAATGCGTAGCCCAGATGCTATCTGACTGTATGGCTAATCTGTAGCCAGGTATGTCTGTCTGTATGGCTATACTGTAGCCAAGTTACTATACATGGTCGATTTTACTTTACTAACTTTTTATTTTTAAATATATATATCATATTTAAATATTATTAAAAAAAACATGCTTGCTAAAACACTTACTGGGCTATCGCGAGTCTGAAGTGATAACTCGCCATTTGGCGCTGCTTTACTAACTTTCGGACTGAATACGATATAACGACGCTAAAAAACGAGGTTTGCTGAACTGCTCAAAACTCATTAATCAACTCCGAGGAATTCTATTACGGAGTTTCTATATTATCTTTAGACTAGAGTTACTAACTTGCGAAGAAACTGGCACACATACCTTAACCTCGGTTTATCCATTAACGGACTGTGGCTTTGGTCAGTACTCCAGCTATTTCTCCCATTTTGCATTCCACATATATGTCAATTAGAACTAAATACACCAATATTACGAAAGAAACGTCACTTTCGATCTGTTATAGCCCAAACTTAGGCTTATGAAGCGGTCGAAAACTTGCTATTTCTCGAAAGTCCAGAGGAGAAATATTCACTTTAAGGCTAGGAGCACATTGACAATAATTTAGAGCAATTCCACTTACCTTAGCCCGGTAGCACGATGATTTGTCGGCCGAATTTCGCGAAACTAAATCGGAAATAGGAATGCTCCTATTTGCTAAATACCTCGGTATGCGAGGTTAATTTGAGTTGGACTACGTTTGACGGCGTAGTGACGATAATTACTAATACTTTGCATGCCCTCTGTCTCTCTCTCGCATTTTAAAATTGTTTGATATATTAATGAAATGAATAGAAGTGGAGAGGCTTTATATACTTGAGCACAGACGGGGCCAACGTGTCCGCAGAGCCAGCGCGGGCTCCACCTCCGTGACACGTTGCCATCGCGGAGGGGCTTTCCCCCGGCTCCTTCCGCGATGATTCGACGGGTTCTCGTCAGTCTTTTCGGGCCTCTTTCTAGCATGTATGGCTTTCAAATATAAGCAACACACGAATAGGCCATCTATGTGTCGGGGAATTTTCTGGTGTAAACGGTGCCTTGCGAACTTAACATTTCCAATCATACATGATATAGTGAAGGCACCTGGGTCTTGTGGAGGCTTTATATACTTGAGCCTGGACAGGGCCAACGTGTCACAGAGCCAACGCGGAGGCTCCACCTCCGTGACACGTTGCCATCGCGGAGGGGCTCTTCCCCGGCTCCTTCCGCGATGATTCGACAGGTTTCTCGTCCGGTCTTTTCCCGGGCCTCTTTCTAGCATGTATGGCTTTCAAATACTCATAACCAACACACGAATAGGCCATCTATGTGTCGGGAATTTTACGGGGTGTAACAGTGCCCTTGCGAACTCGACATTTCCAATCATACATGATATAGTGAAGGCACCTGGGTCTTCCCTTTTTTGCACTAGGACCCTTGTGGCTATGGCACTACAGTGATGCACATTGTCCATAGGCGCATAGCTCACAGATCTCTTCTTAGTCACCAGGTCCTTCATAAGCTTTTCATATCCTGGCATCTGCACTAAAGTTTCGACCAATGGTATGTTCACAGATAGTTGCTTCAGCATTGAAAGGAATTTCTAGAACTTACCATTATCCGCCTTCTTCTTCATCCTTTGGGGGAATGGTGGCGGTGGTCGTGGGATAGCTTTAGGTCCTTGGGTTGCCCCTTGATCCATGTCATGTTCCCTTGGGGCCTCTTGCAACTCACCATTCTCTGTCTCAGCACTTGCATCATCTTCCACAATTATGCTCTCTTTCATCCGCTCAACTAGAACTGGAAACGGGGGGTCAACTGTGGTTTTACCACTCCTAGTCATCACTGCCATACAATGTGCATCGTTCTTTGGATTTTGGACAGTGTTTCTAGGTAGTGTACCCTTTTGTCTTAGGTTCATTGATGCTGACAGTTGCCCAAGTTGATATTCGATCTGCTTGATGGCGGTAGAATGAGATTCCACTTTCTAACCCATACTTGACAAATCACCTCGGATCGCCTTTAGTTGATCATCAGTGGACCTCACCTTCTTCAACATCTCGGCCATTATTCTCTCCAACTTTGATTGCCCAACCTCCCCTTCTCGTGCATTGGGAGGCAGATAGAATCCAGCCCGGTCATTGCGGTATCCATCATTTCGTCTCCAATCACCTTTGCATTCATGACCTTAGCTCCTGTCTCTGAACCCATTTCTTTTGTGGTTGTCTCTATATTGGTTCCAACCTTGATTTCCAGAACCTTGGCACCAATTGTCTTGTCTAGATGCTTGGGCGTTGGTTCGGAAACCTTCCACCTGGCTATCCAGGAAGTTTTCCTCTTCCTCAGAATTAGAGTGATCAACTCCTTTCTCCCTGCCTTGAGTTCCCACTGCATTGACCTGTTTGGCTTAGGCTCCCATAATGTGCTTTGTCAGCAAGTCCAATGATGTGTGCATATGAGCCAACTCCTGGTCGCGCTCTTCTTCTTTTCTTTGTCGGTTTGCAGTCAAACCAACAACTTATGTGCCTGCCACTGCATCAGCCTCCCTCGTATGCTAGGCCTTGTTTGTCTTAGTCACCCTGTCAAGAATGGTGGCAGCTTGCTCCCAGGAGTGAATCATCAATGCTCCTCCAGCCATCGTGTCTACTACAGCTTTGGTACTGTTGTTCAGAGACTTGTAAAAAATTTCCATCAAACTATCATCTGGGATTTTGTAGTTAGGACACTTGGTCAACTTCTTTTTGAATGTCATCCAAGTTTCATGAAGTGCCTCAGTCTTAATCTATCGAAAATTATAGATCTCATCCTTTAGCTGCAACATCTTGGATGGGGGAAACAATCTCTCCGAAAATCCCTCCAGTTGGTTATGGAGTCATTGGGCAACTCCGACAAACACAAAGTAGCATCTCCTGATAGAGAAAAAGGGAAGAGACTGAGCCGTATTGCATCTTGGCTTACTCCGGGCAACCTGTACTCCTTGCATATTCCTACAAAGTTCATGAAGTGCAGGTTGGCGTCATCTGCTGCGTGACCAATGAACACCCCTTTCATGTTTAGAAATTGAATCATGGTGCTCGTAATGTCAAATTTGGCCCCAACGGGCAGTGGTGGTGGCACAATTGCTCCAGTCGATCCAACTTCATCAATGTCTTCGTCATCATCATCAAAGAACTGAGGGGAAAATCTATGAGCTCTGTTGCCCCTCCCCTGTCGACCAGCATTTACCACCTCATCTCTTTCATCTTCCGCATGCTGTAGTGCAGCTTGCCGAGCTAGCTCGGCTTGCCTAGCTTCTTCAGCTATGCAGACTTCTCTTTGCTCGTGGTTCTCCATTCTATGCAGTGTTCTCTCGATTTTTGGATTTAGTGGAACAAGGGGATCTCCTCTACTACGAGTGCTTGGAATTCATCGGAGAATATCCTGTGGGTATCAAAAACACAAAAAAAATAAGCGTAATTTAGGAAATTACTACCAAAAAGTCAAATACAAGCTAATAACCTAGTCTCAGCCATATTCCCAGGCAACGACGCCACTTTTTGATAACGCTCAAACCACACCTCCTACTGAAGTATGAAGCGGACGTTTTCAATAAAGAACCCAACTAGAGATTGGGGTCGAACCCATAGGGAATATAGGAGAACTGGATTATAGCCGGTAAGTGAACTTGTGAGGTAGTTACTTCAAAATTAGGGGGAGGGGTGGGGGTTCTGAAGAAACTCAATAATGAAAACAATTATCAAAATTATGGTTTTGAATCAATATTAAAGGATAATTAGGGTTTGTGTTCCCCATGGGTTCATAACTGCTTTGGGTATACACTTGTGATTATCACCAATACTTACTTATAGAACATATAACTTAGGTTCATTCAAACGACCGACCAGTCCCTATTGAATGACTATACTCAATCACTCGACCAAGTCATATGAGCGGTTTCAAACTATCCGTTATCACTAAGATCCATAATTTAACTATCCTGCGACCACAACTCAAGTTAATACAATGATTATCAAAATCAAGGCTCTGTTGTAATTCTCTTTTCCTCTCTACCTCTTAATCCTAAGCAAGTAAAGAATTCGGCCGCTTCCTAATGTTGCGCACCGTTAAGAAAACTTTTAAGCATGAAGAGAATACACTATAAGTATTTTGTATTAGTTTTAAAATCACTTTGTGCAACCCTAGCTTGTTAATCCTCCATGGTTCCCACAACCCTAGCTATGGAGGTTTTAGCCTCTCATAGTTGTAAGGTTGTGAATTGTATTCATGATTAAGAACATAAATCAATACTTACAAG
>JACEIK010002374.1:28844-42227 GCA_018107945.1 Datura stramonium
ATAAAATTACATGAAAATGTATAAAATAACTTAGACAACACGACTAATTCAAGTTGTAAAGCGTATCACGGGCATGATATTTTTGCCCGTGATCAGTAGGCTAGAGGAAGAGGCTTCAGATGCTGTCATCACAGGTACAATCTCTGTTTGTCATAAGCCAACTTCCTCATTATTTGATCTAGTGTCGACATATTCTTATGTGTTGGCTTACTTTGCTACTTGTATGGAGTTATTATGTGAGCCATTGCCTGTGCCTATATGGATAGCTACTCCGGTAGGTGATTATTTAGTAGTGGATTATGTGTACCGATCCTATGTGCTGATTATCTTGGGATATGACACTTGGGTAGACCTTGTTATCTTAGATATGGTGGAGTTTGACGTGATTCTAGGCATGGATTGTCTATCCTATTATCATGCAGTATTGGATTGTTTTGCCAAGACAGTTACCTTGTGTGTGCTTGGTATCCCTCCGATAGTGTAGAAAGGCACCGATAACCATATGCCGAGGGCAATTATATATTTTCTAAGGGCATGTCGACTGATAGGGAAAGGGTGTTTGACTTATTTTGCTTATGTTTGTGACACTAGACGATACGCCTTCATTTGATTCAGTTCCTATGGTTTGAGAGTATTATGATATATTTCCTACTGATTTACTTGGACTTTCGCCTGATCGCGATATTGACTTTGGCATTGATATTGAGCCGGGCACTCAACCCATTTCTATTTTGTCATATCAGATGGCACCGATCGAGCTGAGAGAGCTAAAGAAGCATCTTTAGGATCTTTTAGGTAAGGAGTTTTTTAGGCCTAATGTATCTTTGTATGGTGCTCCTATTCTGTTTGTGAAGAAGAAAGATGGCTCCCTGCGTATGTGTATTGACTATAGACAGCTGAATAAGGTGATTATTAAGAACAAGTATCCAATGATGTGTATTAATGACTTGTTTGATCATCTACAGGAGGCAACAATGTTTACTAAGATAGATTTGAGATTAGACTACCATCAGTTGAGGATCAAGACTACGAACATTCCAAAGATTGCCTTTAGGACTCGTTACAACCATTATGAGTTCCTAGTCATGTATTTTGATTTGACCAATGCCAAACAACATTTATGGAGTCGATGAATTGTGAGTTTAGGGCCTATTTGGATTCATTTTTTATAGTATTCATTGATGACATCTTAGTCTACTCGAGGAGTAGGGAGAAGCATGAGCAGCATTTGAGGGTTGTGCTTCAAACTTTGCGAGATTAACAATTGTATGAAAAGTTCTCTAAGTATGAGTTCTGGCTTGAGTCCATGTCATTCTTGGGGCACGTGGTATCTAAGGATAGGATTATGGTTTATCCAATGAAGATTGAGGCAGTTTGTGATTGGGCTAGGCCCACTTTCCTACTGATGTTCGTGTTTCATTGGGTTAGCAGGTTATTACAGAAGGTCTGTGGAGGGGTTCTCTTTGATTGCAACACCTTTGGATATATTGACTTTGAAGAATGTCCTTTTCTAGTGGCTCGAGTGCGAGGCAAGCTTTCTGAAGCTCAAGGTCTTATTGACTTCAACACCTTCTGACACTTCCAATTGAGGGCCAGGGATTTACAGTATATTGTGATCTATCCAAAGTTGGTGTGGGTTGTGTATTAATGCAGTAGGGCAAAGTTATTGCATATGCTTCTAGATAGTTGAAGGTTCACGAGAAGAACTACCCCAGTCATGTCTTGGAGTTAGCTGCGGTAGTCTTCATGTTAAATATTTCAATGCACTACTATATGGAGTTCATTGTGAGATCTTCACTTATCATCATAGTCTTCAACACATTTTCAGCTAGAAAGACCTTAATTTGAGACAGAATAGGTTGTTGGAATTGTTGAAGGACTATGACATTTTGATTCTTTATCATCTAGGCAACGCGAATGTGGTAGTGGATGTCTTGAGCCGAAAGGCACTGAGCATGGGGAGTTTGGCATTCCTAGGGGTAGAGGAGTAGCCTTTGGCTTTGGACATCCAGTCCTTAGCCAACAGGTTGGTTAGACTTGATATTTTTGAGCGGGTGCATATTCTTGCTTGTGTGTAGGTTAGATCTATGTTGTTGGAGTAGATTTGGGCACAACAGTTTGAGGATGTGAAATTGAGATGATTCAAGATCAGGTGTTGAGTGGTGAGTCTAGGAAGGCGACCTTAGATCTAGAGGGTGTTTTGAGAATTGAGGGTCGTATCTACGTTCCTAGAGCAGGAGACTTGGTTAGGTTGATTATGGAATATACCCATTGTTTTAGATATTCTATTCACCCGGGGGCAGTAAAGATGTACTAATACTTGCGGCAGCATTACTGGTGGTATGGGATAAAGTGAGATATCTAAAATTCATGTCTAGGTGCTTCAGCTATCAGCAGGTGAAGTACGAGCACCAAAGGCAGGAGGATTGACACAGAGACTACTCATTCATGAGTGCAAATGGGAGCGGATATATATGCACTTCGTGGCAGGATTTCCACATACCCTTTGGAGATGTGGTGTTATATGGGTCATCGTTGATAAGTTGACCAAGTCCATGAACTTTTTGCCAATTCAAACCTCATATAGTTTAGAGAGGTTGGCTCAGATCTACATTCGAGAGATTGTCCATTTGCACAGGGTGCCTATATCTTTAATCTTGGATCATGGTTCTCAATTTACGTCATGTTTTTAGGGTCGATTTAGAGAGAGTTGGGTACCTGAGTTGAGCTTAGCACAATTTTCACCCGTAGACTGATGGTCAGTCTGAGCGTTCTATTCATTTTACACCCCATAAATTTCTAATGTTTAGACGGCCTATTCGTACGTTGGTTAATAGTTTTATAGTACAATACATATGAGAAGGGGCCCGAGGAAAGGTTGGACAAGCACGAAGTCAATACCACATGGGAGAAGGCCGAACCAGCTGCTCAAAGGGGCAACGTGGGACGGACCCTCCCTGGCACGTTGGGCTTCGTGGCACGCCCGTAAAGTGACGCGACAGGGTCCGTGCCACGGACCCCTATCCACTGGCTAAAGTATATATATGTTCCACCCTTTGATTTTATTTCATTTCATGTATTATATACGGCCAGAGAAGAGAGAGTACGAAGAAAGTAAGTAAATTTTCTCCGTTTACGCTGCTAAACGCCGCCCGAATTCAAATTAACTTGGGGTATTGAAGTTTAATGCTGTAGGGAGCATTGCTACAGAGTTATTTTCACGAAATTCGCCCGGCGAATCGTAACCCCGCCAAGCTAAAGTTATTGGAATTGCTCCAACTAGTGTCAATACGATCACAGGCTTAAAGTGAGCATTTCTTCCTTCTGGACTTTTGATACATTAGGAGTTTTCAACTGTGTTCTTTTAAGTTGAAATATAGTTAATATTTATATATAAAGTTATCATTTTTATTGAATTTAGTACTGAAATCAGTAATTTTTCCCCAGTAATACGATTGCAGTTAAGAAGAGTAGTTGAATACAAATTGAAACCCGCCAGTTAATCAGTAATCGGTGAACGAGGTATGTTAAGGCAATTTTCTTCGGCAAGTTAGTTTCTTCTGCATGATAGCTCAGTTTGAATCCTAGTAAGAATACTAGAAGCATGTCTATTATGATTAGTTGTTATTATTAGTTGAAACCCGTATTTCATGTTAGTTTGGGATGGATTATGCCTGTATAGCCTTCATAACCGACCCCAGGATTATTAGCTGTGTCGATGCCCGCTAGGGGCGAGATGACGTCGCTCTACTGAGTGGTATGCTGTCCTCAAGGAACGAAGATGGGGTCCTAGGTCCTCATATGTCGTGGTTGTCTCTATACACCCCCGCTGAGCCTGGTGCCTGGGGTGCAGATATCAGGAGTCCACTAGACTCAGACACAACTACAGTTAGGGGCCGAGCGAGCTCAGTTGCAGACCCAGGGGGCCGGTAGGATAGCTATAGCTATTAGTTGACTCGGTGAGACCTTGATAGGGGTATATAGACTAAGTTTACTCACCAGGGCTTATGGGAGCCCAGGTGGGTTATTCTGTGCTGGTTGTACCTTCTGACTTATAGGCGCCAGGTAAGGTTTTTGTTTGCTTTAGTTATTTATAAATTAGATAGTAAGAAGTTGTATTACTCAGGTATGATCTCTATCCCTTCATTTCAATTATTCTCAGTCCTATCTCTTTACTTTAGTCATGTACAGATATAACCTTACATATTCAGTACATATTGTACTGATTCCCTTCCTGGGGTGCTGCATTACTTGCCTACAGGTATGGATAGACAGGAGCAGGTCCCTCCTAGCGTCCATCCAGGATTAGCAGAAGAGTTAGCTCCTTTCTTCCGGAGCTTATAGGCAGAAGGTTTACTCATTTTGATTATACAGTTTTGGTATGTCGGGGCCCTGTCCTGACCATCATATTACTCCTACATACTTGCATATTGTTTCTACTTCCCTTTGGTTAGCTGATATTGGCCCTGTGGGGCCCATATGTGTTTTAGTTTACGTGTTGTACATGTGGGGCCTTGTTTAGCTGATAGATTAGCGGCCTTGTCGGCTATAGTTTAGCTTAGCACTGGTTTTACTTTACTGTCATAACTAGACATCATGGTGGTCTTGTCAGCATGCATAGGATTCCCTGTTGTTTTTGTTTGTGGCTAGCCGGTTTTCTTTTACAGGTGTCGCCCGGAGGTTATATTTACAGCCGAGATATAGCCCGTTGTTTTCTTGAATTGAGAAGTAAGCCTACACTAGGAGTGCACAACTTATCTTAGTTAGTTTAGATCCTAGTTGGGCACCAGGTGCCAGTCATTCCTCCCAAGGTAGGGCATGACAAACTTGGTATCAGAGAAGGTCGTATCTCAGGGAGTCTGCAAGCTGTGCTAAGTAGAGTCTTGTCTATGNATATCTACCCCTTCATTTAAGTTATTCTCAGTTCTATCTCTTTATTTCCATCATTTATAGTTATCGCCATACATATTCAGTACATATTGTGCTGACGCCCTTTCTGGGGCGCTGCATTACTTGCCTGCAGGTACGGATAGACGAGGAGCAGGTCCCTCATAGCTGTTAGTCGGCATCACCAGAGCAGTTAGCTCCTTTCTTCCGTAGCTTGTTTTAGAAGGTTTACTCTTTTGATTATATAGTTTATGGGTAGGTGGGGGCCCTATCCCTACCATCATATTACTCCTAGAGGCTTGAAGATTATTTCTATTCCCCTGTGGTTAGCTTTTATTGGCTGTGTGGGGCCCATATGTGTTTTAGTTTATGTGTTGGCCATGTGGGTCCTTGTTTAGCTGGTAGATTAGCGGCCTTGTCAGCCATAGTTTAGCTTAGTACTTGATTTACTTTATAGTCATAACTAGACATCATGGTGGCCTTGTGGGAACGCATAGGATTCCCTGTTCTTGCTTGTTTCTGGCTAGATGGTTTTCTTTTACAGGTGGCTATAAGGCCTTATCGGCCGGAGGTTGTGTTTACAACCGAGATATATCCCGTTGTTTTCTTGAATTGGGGAGTAAGCCTGCACCAGAAGTGCTTAGGCTCAGTCAGCTCAGTCAGTTCATATCATAGTAGGGCACTAGGTGCCAGTCATGCCTCCCAAGGTGGGACGTGACAAACTTGGTATCTGAGCAGATCGTATCCCAGGGAGTCTGCAAGCCGTGCTAAGTAGAGTCTTGTCTATGGATGTGTTGTGCACCACATTCTATAGGCAGGAGGTTGCGAGGCATGATAGGATGGTTACTCTTTCTTCTTATCCAGTCGTGCTATAGAGTTTTACATTATAGGGTTGAGTCCCTACGCTTATCATATTCTTTTATCTACAGAGAAATGGCAGACCTGCAACACATCATGACTGGCAGGAGATTGGATGTTACAGCATGGGAAGGCACCAGCAGGGTGCCTCAGTCAGAGTCAGCCCAATCTGAGGGCGACAGGGAGACTTCATCTCGGTCTCCCCAGCACTCTCCACCATGCTAGGAGCCACTCGAAGCGTAAAATGTGATGGCACTGCTTCCAGCAATCTCTATACCGGTACCATCGGATCAGGAGGTTAAGAGTGCTGTTGTTATGCTAGCTCGGATGATGGCTGCATAGCATCAGCCAGTGGCTCCCGTGGTTGCAGAGTCCTCAGTAGGACCTGTTAGTTTGAGGGTCCAGGAGTTTCTTGCACTGAGTCCCTAACAATTCACAGGGACGGATTAGGCGGAGGACCCTCAGGATTTCTTAGATAAGATGTAGGGGATTTTCAGGGTGATGCATGCCACACCTGCAGAGTTGGTTGAGTTAGTGGTATTCCGGCTACGAGACATCGCAGTACTATGGTACGAGAGTTGGGAGAGGTCTCGAGGGAGAGGTGTTTTCCCTCCGACTTGGCCCAGCTTCTTAGAGGCTTTTCTAGATCACCACCTCCACGGAAAATTCGATAGGCCCGGGTTGATTAGTTTCTACATCTAGAGCAGGGGTCGATGAGTTTTCGGGAGTACGCTATGAGGTTCGACTCCTTGGCCCGATATGCACCAACTTTTGTAGATACCATGCCGAATAGGGTGCACCGGTTTATCATGGGGCTGAATCCAGAATATATGGAAACTTTTATTACAGGCACTCTATGAGAGCACATGGATATTGCCCGTGTTCAGGATTTTTCTCAGAATATTTAAGGGATCAAACAACAGCAATGGGAGATAAGGAGGGAAAATCAGGAGCAGCGTTGCTGGGCCAGACCTAGTGATATGCAGGTGGAGTCCCAAGGTGGACCCAGACCACGATTTTTAGGCAGACCACCCAGACCACCACCCCCATAATAGCAGCAGGGGAGTGGATCTGATCGTCGGGGGCAGTCAGGACCCGACGAGAGCTAACGATCAGCAGGTTCACAATGGCAGGGAAGAGTGGAGCAGAGTAGATTCACCATGCCGCTTTTCCCTGTTTGCAGTCGGTGTCATTCTGGGGCATGCAGGTATGGTTCCAAAGAATGTTATACCTTTGGACAGGAGGGTCATCAGATGAGAGATTGTCCAGCCAGGGGTCAGAGTGATCGGGACCGATATGATAGATCTTCAGTAGGGTCACATGCCCCAGTATCTCCAGTAGGGCGTAGGCCCACAGCTCTAACCGGTAGAGGCTGAGGCAGACCAGGGGCCTCTAGTTCTGGTACCGGTCCAAATCGCACTTATGCTTTACCGGGACGACAGGAGTCAGAGTTGTCGCCAGATGTGGTGACAGGTATGCTGGACATTTGCTCTCATTCTGTTTATGTATTGATAGATCCAGGATCCACCTTGTCTTATGTTACACCATTAGTAGCCCAGAAGTTTGGTATTACGCCAGAATCGCTTCAGTGATCTTTTTCAGTGTCTACACCCATCGGTGACTCTATCATAGCCAAGAGGGTCTACCGGGGATGCACAGTAGAGGTTGTTGGTCATCAGACTATAGCAGATATGATAGAACTAGAAATGATTGATTTTGATGCAATTATGGGTATGGATTGGCTGGCGGCATGCTATGCCAATGTTGAATGTTGGACCAAGATTTTTCGATTCCACTTTCCAGGGGAGGTTGTACGGGAGTGGAAATGTAGTGCAGCCACACCAAAAGGTAGGTTTATTTCCTATCTTCGGGCAAGAAAATTGATAGCAGAAGGATGTATTTATCATATTGTCAAGGTTCAGGATGTCCAAGCATAATCTCCGACTCTTCAGACTGTTCCAGTAGTCAATGAACTTCCAGATGTATTCCCAGATGAACTTCCTGGTATTTCCCCAGAATGGGAGGTCAATTTTGCAATTGATTTATTACCAGTTACTCAGCCTATATCTATTCCTTTGTACCGAATGGCTCGTACTGAGCTGAGAGAATTAAAGGAGAAGCTAAAAGATATGTTAGATATGGGCTTTATCAGGCCAAGTACTTCATCATGGGAAGCACCGGTCCTATTTGTGAGAAAGAAGGATGGCTCCCTCCACATGTGTATAGACCAACGGCAGTTGAGTAAAGTCACTATCAAGAATAAGTACCCATTTTCCAAAATAGACGACTTGTTTGACCAGTTGCAGGGGAAAAGTATTTCTCAAAAATTGACTTAAGGTCACGGTACCATCAGGTTCGGGTTCGTGAGAGGGATATTCCAAAAACCTCTTTCAGCACCAGGTATGGCCACTTTGAATTTCTAGTCATGTCCTTCGGACTGACGATGCTCCAGCAGTGTTCATGGATTTGATGAACAACATCTTTAGACTGTATCTGAACCTATTTGTGATAGTATTTATTGATGANATCTGAACCTATTTGTGATAGTATTTATTGATGATATTCTGGTATATTCCCTCTTAGAGGTAGATCACCGGGATCACCTACGAATAGTGCTCCAAACTCTCAGGAATCGCCAGCTGTATGCGAAGTTTTTGAAATATGAATTTTGGATGAACTCAGTGGACATTTTGGGCCACATTGTATCAGATGCTGGCATTCAGGTAGACTTGCAGAAAATTGAAGCAGTAAAAACATGGCCTAGACCTACCACTACGACTGAGGTACATAGTTTCCTGGGGTTAGCCGGGTATTACAGAAGGTTCATGGAAGGATTTTCTACCTTAGCAGTGCCTTTGGCCAAGTTAACTCAGAAAGCAGCTAAATTTCACTAGACTGAAGCATGTGAGCAGAGTTTTCAGGAATTGAAAAACAGGTTGACATCAACACCAGTATTAGCCTTTCCAGAAGATCAGAGGGTTATGCAGTATACTGCAATGCTTCAGGCGTTGGGTTATGATGTGTTCTGATGCAGCATGGTAAAGTAATTGCTTACGCTTCCAGTCAGCTGAGGAAACATGAGAAGAACTACCCCACCCATGATCTGGAGTTGGCTGTGGTGATTCATGCTTTGAAAATATGGAGGCACTATCTGTATGGCATTCATGTAGATATTTTCACTGATCATAAAATCTTCCAGTACATTTTCACACAGAAAGAGTTGAATCTGCAGCAGCGTCGCTGGTTAGAGCTGTTAAAAAACTATGATGTGAATATTTTATACCATCCAGGGAGAACAAATGTTGTAGCAGATGCCCTCAATCGTAAATCCATGGGGAGTTTAGTACACCTGAAGCCAGAACAGCGGGAGCTGGCCCGAGAATTACATTAGTTAGCCAGTTTAGCCGTCCGTATAGTAGATTCAGGAGACAGTGGAGCAGTAATTCAGAATATGGCAGTATCATCATTAGTTGTGGAAGTGAAAGAATAGTAGTACGAAAACCCTAACCTGGTTTAGCTCAGAGAAAAGGTTCAGTGAGGGGAAGTAACAGAGTTCAAGGTAACCGAAGATGGAGTTTTGAGATCTAGGGATCGCCTCTGTGTTCCGGACGCGGCAGGACTTCGCCAGCAAATTATGGGCGAGGTGCATTATTCCCGTTACTCTCTCCATCCGGGTTCAACAAAGATATATCATGATATAAAAGAAAATTACTGGTGGCCGGGAATGAAAAATGGGATAGCAGAATTTGTAGCTCAATGTCCTAATTGCCTGCAGGTGAAAGCCGAATATCCGAAACCCGCCGGACTGACACAGGAGATAACAGTGCCTATGTGGAAATGGGAGGCAATTAATATGGATTTTGTGATAGGGTTACCTCGTACCAGGCGTAAATTTGATTCCATCTCTGTGATTGTTTACAGGTTGACGAAATTGGCTCATTTTCTACCAGTAAGGGCTACTTTTTCAGCTGAAGATTATGTTGAACTATATATCAGAGAGATAGTCTGATTGCATGGTGTTTCGTTATCAATTATTTTCGGCAGAGGAGTGCAGTTAATAGATAAATTTTGACAGTCCTTTCCAAGGGCCCTAGGTATGTAGGTTAATCTGAGTACGATCGCCTTCCATCCTCAAAAAGACGGGCAGGCGGAACATACAATTCAAATACTCGAGGATATGTTACGGGCGTGTGTGCTGGATTTTGGAGGCAGCTGGGATGAACATTTACCCATTATTGAGTTTGCCTACAATAACAGTTATCATTCAACAATTCAGATGGCACCTTATGAGGCCTTATATGGGCGAAAATGCAGGTCCCCAGTTGGTTGGTTCGAGGTTGGATAATCAGGGTTAATTGGGCCAGATATAATTCATCAGTCAGAAGAGAAAGTAAAGCTTATAAGAGAACGTCTGCTGATAGCTCAGAGCCGCTAGAAATCTTACGCTGATGTACGGCGTAGAAACTTGGAGTTCAATGTAAACGACTGGGTGTTTCTGAAAGTCTCTCCAATAAAGGGTGTAATGAGGTTTGGTAAAAAGGGTATGCTTACCCCAAGGTTTATTGGGCCGTATCGAATACTCCGAAGAATAGGCCAGGTGGCATACGAGCTAGATTTGCCTCCAGAATTATAATCTGTTCATCCAGTCTTTCATGTGTCGATGCTATGGAAGTGCATGGGAGATCCATCCCGAGTTATGCCAGTTGAGGATGTCCAAGTCACTGAGGAATTAGCCTATGAAGAGGTTCCAATAGTTATATTAGATCTACAGGTTTGCAGGTTGAGGACTAAAGATGTTGCCTCTGTTAAAGTACTATGGAGAAACAAGAATAGAGAGGAAATGACTTGGGAGACTAAGGAAGACATGAAATCCAGATATCCTCATTTGTTCCAAGCTTAGTCCAGACTATGCAGTTAAGGTAAGTTATTGATTCAGTTGCTGTTTCATGATTTGTGTTATATATATTGCTCAGTTGACTCCAACCTTATTGTGAAATAGTTGTTATAGTGTTATATGAAGTGCCTGTACTGGAATTTTCTGCATTTCAGGATTTTTGGGTAGTCCATATTACAGGGGAGACTCTGCCGAATTTTTTTCAGGATAAGTAGTTAAGATTCCTGTGAGCTGAAGTTAACATTCGAGGAAGAATGTTTCTAAAGGAGGAGGGATGTTACACCCCGTAAGTTTCTAATGTTTAGAAGGCTTATTAATACGTTGGTTAATAGTTTTAGAGTACAATACATACGAGAAGGGGCCCGGGAAAAGGTCGGATGAGCATGGCATCGGGACCGCGCGGGAGAAGGCCGAACCAGCTGCCCAGAGGGGCAACGTGGCACGGACCCTCGCTGGCGCATTGGGCTCCATGTCACGCCCATAAAGTGGCGCGAAAGCACGGACCCCTATCCACCGAATCAAATATATATATGTTCCACCCTTTGATTTTATTTCATTTCATATATTATATACGGTCAGTGAAGAGAGAGTATGAAGAAAGTAAGTAAATTTCCTCCATTTACGCTGCTAAATGACGCCCGAATTCAAATTAACTTCAGGTGTTGAAGTTTAAGGCTATAAGGAGCATTTCTATGGAGTGATTTTCATGAAATTCGCCCGGCGAATTGTAACCCCGCGAGCTAAAGTTGTTGGAATTTCTCCAGACTAGTGTCAATACGATCATAGGCTTAAAGTAAGCATTTCTTCCTTTTGAACTTTTGAAAAATTATGAGTTTTAAACCGTGTTCCATTAAGTTGAAATATAGTTAATATTTATATATAAAGTTACCGTTTTTATTGAATTTAGTACTGAAATCAGCCAGTTTTCCCAGCAATATGATTGCAGTTAAGAAGAGCAGTTGAATACGAACTGAAACCCGCAAGTTAATCAGTAATCGGTGAACGAGGTATGTTAAGGCAGTTTCCTTCAGCAAGTTAGTTTCTTTAGCATGATAGATCAATTTGAATCCCAGTTAGAATACAAGAAGCATGTCTATTATGATTAGTTGTTTTTATTATCTGAAACCCATATTCCATGTTAGTTTGGGATGGATTATGCCTGTATAGACTTTATGACTGACCCCAGGGTTATTAGCTGTGTCAACGCTCGCCAGGAGCGAGATAACGTCGCTCTACGGAGCGGTATGCCGTCCGCAAGGGATGAAGATGGGGTCCTAGGTCCTCATATGCCGTGGTTGGCTCTATACACCCCCGTCTAGCCTGGTGGCCGGGGTGCAGATATCAGGATTCCACTAGACTCAGACACAACTACGGTTAAGGGCCGAGCGAGCTCAGTTGTAGACCCAGGGGGCCGGTAGGAAAACTATAGCTATTAGTTGAGTCGGTGCGACCTTGATAGGGGTATATAGACTGAAGTGTACTCACCAGGGCTTATGGGGGCCCCAAGTGAGTTATTCTGTGCTGGTTGTACCTTCCAACTTATGGGGGCCAGGTAAGGTTTTTGTTTTCTTTGATCTCTATCCCTTCATTTCAATTATTCCTATTCCTATCTCTTTACTTCAGTCATGTACAATTATTTTCTTACATATTCAGTACATATTGTGCTGACGCCCTTCCTGGGGCGCTTCATTACTTTCCTGCAGGTACGGATAGATGAGGAGCAGGTCCCTCCTAGCGTCCAACCAGGATTAGCAGAAGAGTTAGCTCCTTTCTTCCAGAGCGTATAGGCAGAAGGTTTACTCTTTTTGATTATACAGTTTTGGGTAGGCCGGTGCCCTGTCTCGATCATCATATTACTCTTAGAGGCTTGCAGATTGTTTTTATTTTCCTGTGGTTAGTTGTTATTGGCCGTGTGGGGCCTATATGTGTTTTAGTTTATGTGTTGGCCGTGTGGGGCCTTGTTTAGTTGACAGATTAGCGACCTTGTCGGCTATAGTTTAGCTTTGCACTGGTTTTACTTTACAGTCATAACTAGACATCATGGTGATCTTGTCGGCTCACATAGAATTCTCTGTTGTTGTTGTTTCTGGCTAGCTGGTTTTCTTTTACAGGTGGCTATAAGGCCTTGTCGGCCGGAGGTTGTATTTACAGCCGAGATATAATCCGTTGTTTTCTTGAATTGAGAAGTAAGCCTGCACCAGGAGTGCACAACTTAGCTTAGCCAGTTCAGATCCTAGTAGGGCACCAGGTGCCAGTCATGCCTTCCAAAGTGGGGCTTGACATTTCAGGTCCTAGAGGATACGCTTCGAGCATGTGTTATTAATTTTGGAGGTAGTGAGACCAGTTCTTGGCTTTGGCTGAGTTCATGTATAATAATAGCTACCATCAAGTATTTAGATAGATCCATTCGAGGCATTCTATGGTAGGAGGTGTAGGTCTCTAGTGGGTTGGTTTGATGCTTTTTAGGTTAGGCCTTGGGGTAGACTTGTTGCGTGACTCTATGGATAGACTTTGGGTGATTCAGGGGAGACTCCATGCAACCCAGAGTAGAAAGAAGAGTTATGATGATCGGAGGGCTTGAGACTTGGAGTTTATGATTAGAGATAAGGTATTCCCTCACGTTTCACCCACATAGGGCGTTATAAGGTGATCTGGGGCATATTTATATGCCCAAGTGATACTCAAATGCATCATTTTTGCCTTGTTTATCCAACAATGTTTGTACATTCTCATGTAAATGGTAG
>JACEIK010002374.1:66259-91047 GCA_018107945.1 Datura stramonium
CGTAGTAAAGCTTCTCATATGCATGAATTCATAATTAAGATGTATGTTGGCATCAAGCTTCATTTCACATGATGTTGAGTCTAAGCATGATTTCATTCTAAGATTTGTCGAGACGACATTGTTGAGCTTACAATTTATATGATGTTTAGTGTATGCATGGTTTCATAATGAGATTTGTCCATAGACAATGTTGAGCTTCGATTCATACGATGTTGAGTTTATACATGATTTCATGTTGAGCTTCATCACTAGACGATGTTGAGCTTCGTATTTATACGATGTAGAGCATTGCATGTTTTTGGAGAAGAGTCCAACATCGAGCGGGGTAAGGGTCTACTATACTATTCCCCAGAACTACGCGCCAGCGTAGGTTGATTCTATTATATTATTAGGACCTCCCTTATGAGCTATCCTCGGCCTGATTGGACCTTTGAGCTTGATATCGATATCATGGTATCGTTCGTAGCCCTGGCAAGGTTATGGACGGCTTTGCCCACTTGAGTGTCACCGTCGGGACCATGTAAGCTTTATCGTGGTATGTCGGTTAAGTGACGAGTCTCCCACTGTCTATATCATTCGAGTGAATGAAAACCTATTACTCGTGATGATTATCTTATGCATGCATGTTTGAAAAGCAAGGTCTGACTCATTGTTCTGCTTTTGATATAAATGTTATGATTTATCTTTGAGTCATCCGATTTAGTCATGATGTTCTTAAACCATGCATGACCATGTATTAAATAAGAATGATTTCTTAATGAATGCTTGTGATCGTTTCTTATCCTTAAAGGCTATCATATATGTATGACTTTTTTTAAAAGGCTATTATTGTTCAAGCAATTTTACCTACCTTGCATACTCAGTACATTCCACGTACTGACCACATACTTTCTATATCTCATCGTTTCATGATACAGGATCTGGTTCTCAGGTTCAGCCCCGTTCGTAGCCGCTTATCAGAGCTAGTGCCTGCTTGTTTTGGTGAGTCCTCATCTTTCGAGGACTAGATTGTCAGTTATCTTGAGCGTATTTTCATTTTTAGTATTTCTGAGCTAGTTGGAGGTGTTGTCCCATCGGCTCGTCCAGATTAGAGGTTTATCAGACTTAGACATGTATTCAGCTTCAGATGTTCATTCTGTTGTTATGCTAATTTAGACTTCCGTTGAGTTTATATTTATATTTCCTTCATGATTATTGAATGAGTTAGTGAATTCTTATGCCATGGGTTGACTTGGGGTCTCTCGGGGTCCCTTGTCCCCTGTCTACGATCCGGGACCCCTCTATGATCGTGAACAAGTTGGTATCAGAGACTTAGGTTTGAAGTGTTCTAGGGAGTCTAAAAGACGCGTTAAGTAGAGTCTTCTTCATGGGTGTCAAGCACCGGAGCCAGCCGCTCATGATGAGTTTAGGGTCGCTATCCAGATGATTGCGTAGGCCTTGACCGCTCAGGTCAATCAGCAGGCTGTTGCGCATGTTTCACAGAATGGCAATGCAGCGGCGGCTCGAGTCAGGGACTTCTTGAGGATGAACCCGCCGGAGTACTTGGGGTACAAGGTGGGTGAGGACCCATATGACTTCATTGATGAGATCGTCAAGATCACCCATGTTATGGGGGTGAGCAGTGTTGAGTGCGCAGAGTCGGGGTCCTACCAATTGAAGAGGGTTGTGCATATCTGGTTCCGTCAATGGAAGGACAGTAGAGTTGTTGGAGCAGGTCCGATCACTTAGGAAGAGTTCCATGTTGCATTCCTTGATTGATTCTTCCCTCGGGAGATTAGGGAGCTAAAGGCAGCTAAGTTCATAAATTTGAAGCAAGGGAGGATGATGGTACTAGAGTATTCCCTTGAGTTCACTCGAATATCAAAGTATGCTCCTGAGTTAGTGGCTGACCAGAGGGCTCGAATAAGAAGGTTTGTGCATGGGATAACAGGTTACTTGGATAAGGAATGCAGGATTGCTATGCTCCATCAGGATGTGGACTTCTCTCGAATGGTGTTGTACACCCAGCAGATGGAGGCGGCACATTCGAGAGAGAGAGAGGCCAAGAGGGCCAGGACTGAGGACCACAGATTTTCCCAGCACAGGTTCGGCAATGGGCACCATCAGCAGACTCACTAGAGGTCATCCGCCCCAGCTTCATCAGCCTTGAGTGTGCCATCTTGGCGTAGTCATGATCAGAGAGGGCGAGCATTAGGCTCGAGGGGTCAGAGCAGCAGGCCCGCAGATTAAGGTGTTCCAACTTGTCGCAGGTTTTGGCCGAGGGCATACAGGCCAGTGCTTGGCAGGTCCGGGTGCGTGTTTTGGGTGCGGGCAACCTGGACACATGCTTAGAGATTGTCCAGCGATGAGACAAGATCAAGTTGGGGGCCATGGACCAACTTCTAGTTCAGTAGCCCCACCCCCGCGCTCAACACATCAGGGGGAATCTACCAGTGCAGTGAGCGGTCAGCGCCAGAATAGATTCTATGCCCTAGCATCCCATCAGGAGCAGGAGGTCTTCCTGGACGTGGTTACCGGTATGTTACGAGTCTTCCATGTTGATGTTTATGCATTGTTAGATCAAGGGGCCACCTTGTCCTTTGTGAAACCTTATGTAGCCAGTAGTTTTGGAGTCGGTCTTGATGTCTTGTCAGAATCCTTCTCGGTTTCTACTCCAGTAGGTGACTCTGTTATAGCTAGACGGGTGTATAGAGATTGCCCAATCTTGGATATCCATAATGTCACCCTCAGTAGATCTGATAGAGTTAGCCATGACAAATTTCGATGTTATTCTCGGCACGAATTGGTTGTATGCTTGTTATACTTCCATTAATTGCAAGACCTGATTAGTAGAGTTCAGATTCCCGGGTGAGCTAGTTTTAGAATGGAAGGGTAGTTCAGTGGTGCCTGTAGGTCGCTTCATTTCCTACCTCAAGGCTAGGAAGATGATTTATAAGGGTTGCATGTATCACCTAGTTAGGGTTAAGGATGTGGAGTCCGAAACCCCGACCATCTAGTCAGTTCCAGTAGTACGTGAGTACCCAGAGGTCTTTCCTAATGATTTGCCAGGTATTCCTCCCTAGGGGGAGATTGATTTCGATATTAATCTCCTTTCCGATACGCAGCCTATATCTATTCCACCCTACAGGATGGCTCTAACTGAGCTAAAAGAGTTGAAGGATCAGTTAAAGAATTTTCTAGATAAGGTTTTCATTAGTCCGAGCCAGTCCCCATGGGGTGCACCAGTACTATTTGTTCGGAAGGAAGATGGTTCCCTTCATATGTGCATTGATTATCGACAGTTGAACAAAGTCACTGTCAAGAACAGGTATCCCTTACCCAGGATCGACGATTTGTTCGATCAGCTTCAGGGTGAAAAGTGTTTCTCGAAGATAGATCTCAGGTCTGGGTATCATTAGCTCAGAGTTCGGGAGAGTGATATCCCAAGAAGGCATTCAGAACATGGCATGGTCATTACGAGTTTGTAGTTATGTCACTAACGAATTCTCCTGCAGCTTTTATGGACCTGATGAATAGGGTGTTCAAGCCATATTTGGATATGTTTGTGATCGTGTTCATTGATGATATTTTGGTATACTCTCAGAGCGAGGAGGAACATGCCGCTCACTTGAGAGTAGTGCTCCAGACCCTAAAGGACTGCCAATTGTATGAAAAAGTTTAACAAGTGTGAGTTTGGTTGGACTCCGTGGCATTCTTGGGCCATTTGGTGTCTGGAGAAGGAATAAAAGTATACTTGCAGAAAATCGAGGCGGTGAAGAATTGGCGCAGATCGGTGAATCCTTCGGATATTCAGAGCTTCTTGGGCCTAGCCGGTTACTATCGGAGGTTTGTGGAGGGTTTCTCAACCATTGCAACACCTTTGACTAAGTTGATTCAGAAGAAGGTGAAGTTTCAGTGGTTGGAGGCTTGTGAGAAAAGCTTCCAAGAGTTGAAGGCTTGACTTACCTTGGCACCAATGTTTGACCCTACCCGAGGGTAGCGATGGTTTCGTGGTGTATTTTGATGCTTCCAGAGTTGGACTTGGGTGTGTGTTGATGCAGCGGGGGAGGGTGATAACTTATGCCTCTCAACAGCTGAAAGTGCATGAAAAGAATTATCTGACCCACGATCTTAAATTGGCCGCGGTGGTGTTTGCATTGAAGATATAGAGGCATTACTTGTATGGGGTCCACGTGGATGTATTTATGGGCCACAAGAGTTTGCAATATGTGTTCACCCTGAAAGATCTAAATCTTCGGCAAAGGAGGTGGTTGGAGTTACTTAAGGATTATGACATGAGTGTCCTTTACCACTCGGGCAAGGCTAATGTGGTTGCGGATGCGCTTAGTAGGCTCTCAATAGAGAGTGCGTCCTATGTGGATGAGGGGAAGAAGAAATTGGTGAGAGATGTTCACCGACTTGTGAGGCTGGGAGTTAGATTGATCGATTCGATCGATGGCGGTGTTTTTGTGTATAACGGGTCGGAGTCTTCCTTGGAGTTGATGTTAAATCCAGGCAAGATGAGGATCCAATATTGAGGAAACTGAAGGAGGCAGTGCGGAGTCAAAAGGTAGAGGTTTTCTCCCAAGGGGGAGATGGTGTTCTACGATACCAGGGTCGACTATGGGTTCCGGACGTTGATAATTTGAGAGTTCAGATATTGCATGAGGCATATGGTACTGGATATTCTATTCATCCAGGATCCACGAAAATGTATCGGGATTTGCGAGAAATCTATTGGTGGGATGGTATAAAAAGGGATATTGCAGAGTTCGTAGCAAAATGTCCAAACTGTCAGCAAGTAAAAGCCGAGCATCAAAGACCTGGAGGTGTACTTCAGGATATTGCCATTCCCATTTGGAAGTGGGAAGAAATCAATATGGACTTCATTATAATCAATATGGACTTCATTATAGGTCTAACTCGTACTCGCCGGTAATACGACTCTACGCAAGTGGTAGGACAAAGTTGACTAAGGATGCACACTTCACCGTCAAGACCACGGATTCAAGCAGACGATTATGCTAAGTTGTATGCTTGGGAGTTAGTTCGGCTTCATGGAGTGCCCTTTTCTATTATTTCGGACTGAGGTACTTAGTTTACTTCTCAATTCCGCATTCATTTTAGAAAGGGCTGGGGACTTAGGTTAAGCTAAACACAACTTTTCATCCCCGCATAGATGGGCCAAGGTAACTTAACTATCTGTGCCTCGAGGATATGTTGAAGGCATGTGCTATGGATTTCAAAGGTAGTTGGGATGATCATTTGCCCTTGATCGAGTTTGCTTATAACAATAGTTACCACTCTAGTATCCGTGATGGCAACTGCTCGAGGCTCTACGCGGCAGCATCTCCCATCGGATGGTTTGAGGTTGGTGAGGCAAATGTGGTAGGACCATATTAGGTTCATGAGGTAATGGTGAAGGTTCAGCTGATAAGGGACCAACTGAAAACCGCCAAAGTCGTCGAAATCGTATGATAATGTGAGAATAAGAGAA
Source organism: Datura stramonium (assembly GCA_018107945.1). Lineage (NCBI taxonomy): Eukaryota > Viridiplantae > Streptophyta > Magnoliopsida > Solanales > Solanaceae > Datura > Datura stramonium. The sequence goes on from JACEIK010002374.1 coordinate 71,736, forward strand.
TTGGAGTTTGGATGTTACCTACTAGGTGTTCTTAAAGGCATTCCCATGAAGGAGTCAGCAGCTCGAAAAATGGTAAACTCCAGTCCCCACTATGTTGTCCATACAGGGTTGTGAGAAGAGTTGGTACGGTGGCGTATGAGTTGGACTTGCCTTTAGAATTGGCTCCAGCCTACTCGTGTTCCATGTATCGTCGTTGAAAAAGTGTTTGGGTGATCCAATCTTGGTGGTTCCGATAGACGGCATTGGTGTGAAAGACAAATTAGCTTATGAAGAAATTCCATTGAAATCTTGGACCGACAAGTTCAAAGGCTGAGGAACAAGGAAGTAGCCTCGGTAAAGGTGTTATGGAGGAATCAAAGATGTCGAGGAGCCACGTGGGAGGTCAAAGCATGGCGATGGCTAAATACCCCCATTTTGCTTCCCTACTCGCCGCCTTCACTTTGAGGTATCAAATTTTTCCCTAAACCTATATTAGTTTTTCATGTTCTATTCATGTGAATAAGTTTGTTTCATGATATGATATGTGTATGTGATGTATGAACTCGAATTAACCAGCGTGGTTCTCTTGGGTAGTCGCTCCATTATTTTTTTGACTTGAAATCAATGATTAGCATCTATATATAGTGATTGTTGTTTCTGGGTTTTCTGTTTGTTTATAACATTCAAGGATGAATGCTCCCAAGGGGGATATAATGTTATACCCCGAAATTCAAAGATCAGACCCGGCGAATCAGAGAAAATCGAAATATGTTGGTGTTAGCCAAGTGACGGTCTAACGACTCTCGTGAAGAGGCCAAATGAGCATCAAGTGATCTGTGGGAAGGCTTGAGATGAAGCAGGATCGAGGTCCTCACTGGCGATGTAACGACTCGTGGTCGACACCACAAGTCGTCATGTCGGGCCGTGGGGTGGTCCTAAAGAAGGATAGTGAAGCTTATATAGTGTACCTGCGGGTGGTACCTAATGAGTCGTTAGTCCTAAAGACCCGTTAGGAGGGACGTCACCAAGCCAGTTGAATCTTCATGAATGATGAGGCAAAGGTACTTGACGGGTGAACCAACGGATCGTGTGCCCTGCAACGAAATGCCGTGTCGTTGGTTAGACCCCCGGCGCTATTTTCGATTTCAAGAAGGGATTTTTGTAATTCCTAGTTCCTAGGCCTATACTACGTCATTATAAGCTCAAAATAGAGGGTTTTAAGCTAGGAAAGACTCCATCTAGACCATTTTGTTCATGCATGCAGTGAGAGCTTGAATGGAAGAAAGTGATGAGAATTTCAAGGTTTTCAAGGGAAATCTCAGCTGGGCAATTAGGAAGAGTTAGGATTCGTCATTCCTAGGTATGTAAGGCTATGAGTGGGTACTTTCTTCCACACCCATGCCCATTCTCTATCAATTTGTGACTAATTTATGATGATCAAGTATGAGTTTTCATTCAAATTGCATGATCCTTACATTTCTACTATGGGTATGATAAGTTGAGTTGTTATTGATGATTTATCGAGCTTGGCCATTCTAACTTAATTTCTTTTACAAAATTGTTTTTCAAAAAATTGAATTAAAATGCCCATGTGTTGGGGAGTTTCTTATATGATTTTATGATGATGGAGTAGATGATGAAAAGCATGTTTTCAACCTTACCCATGATTTTGATGATGTTTTAAAAGAAGATTAAATAGACCCATGTATGATGAAATACTCTAGGTAGTGCCCAATGTTGAATACATGAATGATGATTTTCGTGCAGTGACGTTATTACTTTATTTTGGAGTGAAATCTCCTAAATTAAAATATTGTATGAGTTCAAGCATGATAAGGTTTTGGGCAAGCCCCTTATATTGATGATGATGGAGCACAGATTCTAGGTAGGCTTACCACATGATTTTGAGTAAAGTCTCCCACACTTTGAGCTTGTGGCATGTATCGCAGTAAAGTCATATGCATGAATTCATAATTAAGATGTATGTTGGCATCAAGCTTCATTTCACATGATGTTGAGTCTAAGCATGATTTCATTCTATGCTTTGTCGAGAAGACATTGTTGAGCTTCATATTTATATGATATTTTAGTGTATGCAATGGTTTCATGATGAGCTTGTCAATATACAATGCTGAGCTTCGTTCATATGATGTTTAATTTAGGCATAATTTCATGTTGAGCTTCATCACTAGACGATATTGCGCTTCGTATTTATACAATGTAGAGCATTGCATGTTTTGGGAGAAGAGTCTAGCACTGAGCGGGCTAAGGGTCAACTACCCTATGCCCTTAACTACGCGCCAACATAGGTTGATTCTATTATATTATCGGGACCTCCCTTGTGAGCTATCCCTGTCCCGATTGGCCCTTTGAGCTTGATATTGTATCATGGTATTGTCCGTAGCCCTGACAAGGTTATGGACTAATTCTACCCACTTGAGTATAATACGGACCACGCAAGCTCTATCGTGGTATTGCCGGTTAAGTGACGAGTCTCCACTGTCTATATCATTTGAGTTTTCATACCCATTACTCATGATGATTATCTTATGCATGGATGTTTGAAAATCAAGGTTTGACTCATTGTCACTCTTTGATATTATGTTATGATTTAGCTTTGAGTCGTTCGATTTAGTCATGATGTTCTAAAGCCATGCATTTCCCCATGTATTAAATAAGAATGATTTCTTAATGAATGCTTGTGATCGTTTCTTATCCTTAAAGGATATCATATATGTATGACTTGTTTAAAAGGCCATTATTGTTCAAGCGATTTTACCTACATTGCATACTCGATACATTCCACGCACGACCACATACTTATGCCGCATCGTTTATGATTCAGGATCCGGTTCTCGTTGCGCCTCCCATTCGTAGCCGCTTATCAGAGCTAGCGCCTGCTTGTTTTGGTGAGTTCTCATCTTCCGAGGACTAGACTTTCGCCATCTTGAGCGCATTTTCGCCGCATTTCGAGCTAGTTGGGGGTGTTGTCCCATCAGCTTGTCCAGGTTAGGAGGCTTATCAGACTTAGACATGTATTCTGCTTCAGATGTTCATTCTATTGTTATGCTGAAGTTAGACTTCCGCCGAGTTTATATTTATATTTCTTCATGCTTATTGGACAGTTAGTGAATTCTTATTCCATGGGTTGACTTGGGGTCTCGGGGTCCCTTGTTCCATGTCTACGATCCGGGACCCCTCTCGGGTTGTGACATCTAACTTGGAGCTCTCAGGTTCCTTGTCCCGTGCCTCGTATCCGGGGCTTCATGTTTGGGTTGTGACAGAGATCTTGAATGTCAAGATTTAATACTTTCCATCTTGTATTTATTGTCCATATTTTATATCTACATACGGTTGTATCTTTGTATAACCTAATTTTCATACTTTTAGAGACTCTTGTACCGATGACACCAGTCCGGCGTTGACATCTTGTGTGTATATTATCTCTTCTTGTTTTCTCATGGACGGTTGTATATTTTGTAGAAGCCGTTATGTATATATCTATACTTTTGTGACCCGTTTATTTGAGTTTTCGCTTCTTCATTATTCTGTTGGTCTTTACTTTCAGTTTTTGCTTTGGGATATGGCTTGCCTACTCAGGGGATGTAGTAGGCACCATCAAGGCCTGATTTTGGGTCATCACATTAGTTTGTATTTTTATTTTCTTGAGGTTTGAAATTTGTATAGAAACTAGTGTCTTTTTATTTTTATGTTATTTTTTTATAATTAAAGTTTGTAAGAAATTATACATATTTTAGTGTATGAATTGTGTATAAAATATGATAATACAACCGGAGTTGCTTGCTTAATTTTTTAATACCAAGTTATATACAAAATAATTTAGTGTATGAATTGTATATAAAGGACAAAGAAAAATTATGTTAAAAAATGAAAAGATAAAAATCTAAAAGAAATTTATGGAATACAAAAAGACAAAAATCAAGAAGAAATTTATGAAATAAAGATCATGAAAATCAAAAAATATGTGCAATGGAAATAGGGAAAGACAAAAATCTAAGAGAAATTTATGAAATAGTAAAAGATAAAAATCTAGGAGAAATTTATAAAATAAATATCAAGAATGGTTTTGAATTATTTGAGAAGAAAAAAAGATTTTAAAATTTAGAAAAATCCTGTAAGTTAGATATTTAATTATATTACAATAAAGATATCACAAATCAAGGTAGCGTATGTAGAAAGTTAGACGTTATAGTGTAATTTTACGGGATTATAAGTTTTATCATATTTTTTAATTTTACCTAATCTTGGTAAATTTTATAAATATTTTTTGGTTATTTTTAAAAATTAGAAAATATTGATATATTTTTTAATTATTACTCTAAATATGTATAGTTACGTTTTTTCACTATCATATAGTACCATGAAAAATATTATCTCTACATGCAGTATGCTATGCACAAAATTTTGCGCGCTATGAATTCTCTTTTAATAATTGTTTTCATCATTACAAAACTCATTACTTTAATTTTTTCACTTTGTACCTATAAAACTTCACATCAAGGCTGGCTTTTATGTATTGCATTTTTTATTTTATCTTTTCTCTATGTTATTGTACATGTACAAAAATACATGTCTTCAATTGTGTAAACATGATTTCAAGCCAACATACACCTGGAGGTTACAATAAAAGATATTTATATACGAATAATATATGTATTAAGATAAATAATGATATCATATGTGATAGCCTCGGTAAATTTCATTAGATATGATTTTTAGAGATCTCTATTAGTATGATATGGTTGTTAGCGTAGAAAGATTAATATTCATTACTTCAAGAACATAATTTTTATTTCTTTAACTTTGTTTTATAACTCAATAATACAAACACAAATAATTAAAATTACAATTTTAAAAAAAAAACTATACTCATTCATATGAGGTATAAGTGCACATATGTCCAAATGCTAGTATATACACACACACTGACAAGGTAAATTCAATTGAAATCTCTCCCACCAAAGTAGAGTCTGGAATTAAAATGAGATCTATATATTTTTTGGTGTAAAGAATCAAAGTAATGTGTAGAAAAAAAGAGAAAACCAAATTACACGATAGTGCATGAATTATATGCGCTATATAAATAGGCTAACATTCCATGTTAATAGCCGTTATCAATTTATATTTTTTAAATATTATAAAAACATACAAATAACACATGTCTCTAAACAGATCATTGCTTTGATGCTAACTAACTATTCTCCTATGTATATTTGTGGTAGAATTTCAACAAAGGACTTTGATCAATATGTTGGTGTATGAGGTGAATCTAAGAATTATATGCACTATATGTATAGGCTAGTGTCCTACCCTAATAACCATTAACCTAAATATTTTCTTCATTTTATAAAAAAGATACATAGCGCATGTCTCTAAACAAATCATTCCTTTGATGCTAACTAACTATTCTCCTATGTACATGTTTGTGGAAGAATTTCAACCAAGGACTTTGATCAATATATTGATGTATGTGACATGATCCAAAAAAGGTGGATCGTGCGGGCACCTACTTCGACTCTAGTTTGATAGGAGAATCCCTTTTTGAAACAACATATATAAATATTAAAATCCTCATTAATATACATATACCATCCCCACTTTAGTCTTTACAATAAACCCTTTCAAAACCCACTCTCCCAAAGATCTAGTCTATATAGGTACAAAAGTTCTATCAGTATAACACATGTACTGGTAGACATCATCGACCAACTAGGATTAGTTTACACAATAGTATATAATCAACACACAATCATTAACTAATACTAACCACAACTATAACATACATTTATATTCTATCCAGTCCATAAATCAATTCATCAATTCTATTATACATTTATATTCTATCAAATTCAACAATCAATTCATCAACTCTTGCTGTGATTACATCACTTTCTCTCAGAATTCTAGCAGCCAAATTCCAAGCCCTATATTATTTTCTTGTCTCATTGCAGTGATTACTTGACCGCTATAGTGGTCTCGTAGCAGTGGGAATTTGCCACTGCAGCGGTACCCTTTTTAGGCAGTAGCTCGCTATCACTGGCACTTCTCTTGTTCAACTTACCATTTAAAAATTATAATCACTTTCCTCATTACTTATATTGATTACCATTAACTACGCCCATTCACAGCAACCAAGATTTATTCATTGACTCGATAATATCTTAAGGTAGACGATTATTAATTTATTTAACCATCATTAGTCATCAATCATCCCTATCATCATATCAAAATTCCTAATTCTATATCTTATTAAGGAACTATTTCCACAGTCAGGACCAACACAACACAAAACATTATTAGTATGAATACTCAATTTACAAGGAACTAGTAACAAAATCAACTTAGCTCGATCAATTCATATTCAGTCCACTCAGAGAAATTAACCACAGAATATGTATAACTATATTGATATACAATCTTCAACAACCATCAAGAAACACAAGTAAAATTATAAATTGTAACACAATCAATCATATCAGTGGAATCATGTCCATACCAGAGGCACATAAACGTGTATATATCTACAACTCATTAGTCTCACCCTATACACATCTATACCATATCAGCATCATCTCATATCATGCCTGTAATGTCTTGATNCTTATATCATATCTATATATCTCATATTATGCCCAGATCATGTCGGTATATCATGTATCATATCTGTATATATGTACATTTGTCACACATCTGTATAACTGTACATACATGCCAGAGGGTCTTACTTCTGCCCTTCCAATCATGACCCGCAAGAGATTCTAGAAATCCATGTACTATCCAAGCGTGGTACCCGCTTCCCTCATCTACTTGTCTAAATTCTCACCTTAGACATGAGCCTCTACAAGTTGCCTTGTCATCTTGAGATTGTGTATACAGCTGGATTTAGCAGTTTTTATTCTTGAATTTGCGTCACTGGCAGGCTCCAGAAGTGCCTAAGCCCAGCCAGGTCAGTTCAGATCCCTCATGAATGGTGTGCCCAAGAACTTAATAGACATATTTTGCATGTAATTTACTATGTTTTGAGAACAAATTTATGTGTGTTTGCATGTGTTTATGTTATATATTTGTGAAATTAGCTAACAGATGTGATTAGATGTTTTCAGGGCTAAAAGTAATGATTTGAATGTATTTGAGGCTTATGGAATGAAGATAAAAAAAAAGCTGAAGTCGTGGGCAAAGGTTGAGTTTGGAAGATGCAGAAACAATGTACCTGACGGGTTGAGGGAACGACTTGTTACATCTAGTAACGAGTCATGAAGTCAGTCGTGAAAACTGTGAGTGAAATTATTTATAAAGTAACCAATGGAGATGACGAAAGACATAACGAGTCGTTAGTTGACTAAACGAAAAATTGGCAGATCACTGGAACCAACCGTAAGGTACACTAAAAATTTGAAGGAGTTAGACCAAAAGGGCCTAAAGACTCGTGCCAATGCACAATGAGTCGGTAGGTGATCCGTTGCTACAACTGGCAATGCGGCGATAACAGGGGCGACACAGCATGGGAGACACGATTTTGGCATGGGTGACGCGCAAGGTTACCAAAAAGGGCAAAAATTGGCTTTCCTACTTCAACTAGGAAAAGGAAATTTAAATCCCAAGTCAAATTCATCAAGGAACAAGTAAAGCATAAATCTACAACTATAAATACCCTTTATTTTCATGTAATAGCTATCAAGTTTTAAGAATCAAGTTTTAAGTTTGAATGTCTTCAAGAGTTGAAGTTTTACAACAGGTTTCTAGAGTAAATCTTAAGACGTGTTAGAAGACATATTTGAGATACGATTGTAATGTTGTTCTTTGAAATTTTGCATTAATCAAGTGAGTTCTTCCTATCATCATTGTAAGTATTAATTTTTTATTTTATTTATGAAATCTATTAATTTACTTCTAAACATGATAGGATAAAACCACCACAACTAGGGTTGTGGGAACCATGGCAAATTAACACACATAGGTGAAATACTTAGTGATTCTTGAATGGAGTTTATGTATGTATTGTTTCTTCCTTCGCTTTAATTGATTTTTAACTGTTTCAAATGTTAGAACTTTCCTTATTCTTACATACCGGACCAAGGAGGTAGTGACTGGGAAAAGGGATTAACCATGGATATTTTAGGCTATCAACCCTCATCTAATAGCTTGACCTTGTCCAGGAATAGCTAATCCGATATCAAGGGTAAGGGTTAGTAAAGCATATACCCGTAGACAGACCAATTGCATGGTGATAAACATCTAAATAGGGGACCAACCATTTAGGTGAAATTAATTTACCGATATTGCATTCTAAACACCGGAATAGATCACTAGTATAAAATGTCTTGTGGTTATGAAGTCATGGGGAACACTTACCCTAGTTAATTGCATTAATTTGGAAACAACAATAAATTTCTCTACACAATTACTTGTTAATTCTACAAATTCCACCTCTTAGGAAATAATTAACTAAAAAGCTTAAGCACTAGTGTTCTTCTATATCCTTCAATATTCCCTATGGGATCGACCCCAACCTCTAGTTGGGTTCTTTATTGACAACGTCCTCTTCATACTTCATAAAGAGGTGTGGTTCGAGAGTTATCAAAAAGTAGCATCCTTGCCGGGGAATACGATTTAGAATTGGATTAATTGCTTTGTGTTTAATTTTTAATCTTTATGTCCTATTTTTTTGTTTTTCTTTTATTTTTTGACGTGTCACAGGACAGCGCGGTGAAACAAGCGGTCAAGATGTGACAACAGTTTCAATAGGTATCTTTATGAAGTCTGAGTAATCAAGATACCTATGTCGTGCCGCGATGTTAAATCAGGCGCTACTTAGGAGGCAACCCAAGATAAATTTTTTGCTTTTATGTGTTTGTTCAAGTGTGCAGGTGATAGCTCATAATTTTCAAAAAAATAATTTGAGCATGAAATACATAGACGGGGGAAGTTTTTCTTACCCCCACAGACGACGAGGAGTGGAGGCCTAGGGAGTTCTTCTTGCATTTTATGACTTTATGCTTATTTGTTTTAGCACTGCGGATAGTGTAACTAATTAAATGTGGGGTGGGAGAAGTGAACTTCATATTGCCATGCGTACCTTAATTGCTAAATTTGCACATGGTAGGCCTAGTTTTTTTTTTGGGATTTATAATTTTTCATGCATTCTTATTGGTTTGTGGTATTCTTTTAGTTATATTTAATTTTGGGTTCCTTCGATTTTTGTTTTCGGTACTTTTCCGGTGGATAGTCCCATTGAAAAAAATAGAGAGTCTATATTTTTTTATTTTAGTCATTGAGTCATCACTTTGCCCGCTGATGGATTGATGACGATCTTCTTAAGGGTAAATTAGTTAATAGGAAGAACAAGAATTTGGATCCTACGAATCCTAGGTTCTTCACTCTAGGTATCATTGGAACTTTATTTAATTCACTCAAAAATGCATGAAAGAGAAAGAAACACCTAGTCTTTGGAAATTGACTCTTGTACTTCAAAATAAATGGGCTTAATTCTGTTACGCCATGCAATATGGATATATGTGCTTATGTGATCTTTATTTCCATTGTTAAACCATCTTGTGCCAATGTGTGAGGAATTTTTTGATATACTCCATGCTTGTAAATTGATGTTTAGAACTTGCCCGATGTGTGTGCAAAGCAAAATAAGAACGATGGATTTAGGAAGTGATATAGATATTTCTTTGATAGCCTTATTTTTATCCTATTTTACCTACCTTGATTGTAATTATCCTAGTTAGACATGTTGAGCCTTAGCCTATTCTTTTGATAGTCATATTATAAGCTTGAATCTCTTTTTGTTCTATTGACTTCTATTTGATCCAAATGACTCCTAGAGCACTTTAATGAGATATTTTTGTAGGAAAGGAGCATAATTGGAGAAGTGAAGGGAAAAGCTAAAAAGTGTGGTGAATTTAAAGAAAAGAAAAAGGTGAAATTTTTCTAAACAGGGTGATATTTAGGGGGAAAAAAGAAGAAGAAAGAGCCTTGAAAAATTGAAGATGAAAAAAATCATAATTTACCCGATTAACCGTATCCATTTGTTTACAATGAACCTGTTTTGGCCCTGGTCCTTCCTTGGATTTGTGAATCTCAACATAAGAAAAATGCATAAATTGAGGATGGCTAGAGTAGGGGTGCATAAAGGGTGGGAACGGAAGAAAGGGAAAGAAAAGAGAAAAAAATGTGTGTGAATGAGCTCAATGTTAAAAGAAAAATTCTCACTAGTCACCTAAGTTGAAAATTGAAAAATAAAAGGGGTTGTAAGGAGAGAATTTTGAAATTGAGGAAACTTCTAAAAAAATTCAATGTGTTGTGAAGTATTAAAGTGCTTAGGGAGATTAGTCACTATCTCGGCCAAATAGTTCCTACCCGTCCTTTATCCTATATTACAACCAAATTTAAGTCTTAATTGATCCTTGATTCATAATTATATATTAGCAGAGTATCACACTAAGAGCAAGCATATGGGTCATCTTTTGCATATATGTTGAGTTCTTTTGTGAGAGTGAGCGGAAATTATTTTATTTATGCCTAAGTTAATCTTATTCTATATCTTGTGAGAAAAGGGCATCTCTCCAACTTGTGAGGGGCACAATGGTAAGAATTTGGTTTAATCTTGATTGCTAAATTACACAATTCATGTTGGCCCAAAATATGTCGGCCCAAAATATGTCTTGATGAGTTTGTTTTCAAAAGCTAAGTGATTTTAAACTTTGACATTTTAAGGTTTATCCTACATGCATGCGAGTGAATTTTTTGAGCTTCATTGATTTGTCTCACGATCCTAAGTGTAAGTAGACCTATTCGTAGGATGAATTTTGTGCTTAATTGTTAGAAGGGAAGTAGTATATTGTTCAAGGACGAACAATAGTTTAAGTGTGGGGTGTTGCTAAAGGGGGTACTCACGCACTTCGTAGACATATTTTGTCTGTACTTTACTATATTTTGAGAACAAATATATGTGTGTTTTCATGTGTTTATGTTATATATTTGTGAAATTAGCTAATAGATGTAATTAGATATTTTTAGGGCTAAAAGTAATGGATTTGACTGAATTTGAGACTTACGGAATGAAGATGAAAAAAAAGCTGAAGTCGTGGGCAAAGGTTGATTTTGGAAGATGCAGAAACGGTGTACCTGATAATTTGAGGGAACGACACGTTACATCTGGTAACGAGTTGTGAAGTCAGTCGTTAAAAGTGTGAGATAAATTATTAACAAAGTAACCAGTGGAGATGACGAAAGACATAACGAGTCGTTAGTTAACTAAATAACTCCTTGGCAGATCAGTTGAACCAACTGTAACATACATTAAAAATTTGAAGGATTTATACCACGAGGGGTCTAATGATTCGTTAGGTGACCCGTTTCCACAACTGGGAACGTGGCGATGGTAGGGGCGACACGGCATGGAAGACATTGTTTTGGCATGGGTGACGTGCAAGGTTACCAAAAAGGGAAAAAATTGGCTTTCCTACTTCAACTAGGAAAAGCAAATTTAAATCCCAAGTCAAATTCATAAAGGAACAATCAAAGCATAAATCTACTACTATAAATACCCTTTTATTATCATGTAAATAGCTATCAAGTTCTAAGAATCAAGTTTTAAGTTTGAATGTCTTCAAGAATTAAAGTTTTACAACAAGTTTCTAGAGTAAATTTTAAGACGTGTTAGAAGACATATTTGATATACGATTGTAATATTGTTCTTTCGAATTTTGCATTAATCAAGTGAGTTCTTCCTATCATCATTGTAAGTATTAATTATTTATTTTATTTATTAAATCTATTAATTTACTTATAAACATGATAGGCTAAAACCACCACAATTAGGGTTGTGGGAACAATGGCAAATTAACACACATAGGTAAAATACATAGTGATTCTTGAATGGAGTTTATGCATTTATTGTTTCTTCCTTCATTTTAATTGATTTTTAAAGGTTGCAAACGTTATAACTTGCCTTATTCTTACTTACCGGACCAAGGAGGTACTGAATGTGAAAAAGGATTAACAACGGAGATTTGAGGCTATCAACTCACATCAAATAGCTTGACCTTGTCCAGGAATATCTAATCCGATATCAAGGGTAAGGGTTAGTAAAGCATACAACCGTAGACGGACCAAGTCGCGTGGTGATAAACATCTAAATAGGGGACGGACCATTTAGGTGAAATTAACTTACCGATATTGCATGCTAAGAACCGAAATAGATCACTAGTATAAAACGCCTTGTGGTTATGAAGTCATAGGGAACACTTACCCTAGTTAATTGTATTATTTTGGAAGCAACAATAAATTTCACGAAAGAATTACTTATTAATTTTACAAATCCCCCCTCTTAAAAAATAATTAACTAAAAAGCTTAAGCACTAACATTCTTCAATATCCTTCCATATTCCCTGTGAGATCGACCCCAACCTCTAGTTGGGTTCTTTATTGACAACGTCCACTTCATACTTCGTAAGGAGATGTGGTTTGAGCATTATAAAATAGTGGCATCGTTTCCAGGGAATACGGTTTATGATTGGAATAATTTCTTGTGTTTAAATTTTAGTCTTTATTTCCTATTTTTTATTTTTATTTTATTTTCTGACGTGTCACAGAGCAGCATGGTGAAACAAGCGGCCAAGATGTGACCAAAGTCTCAGCAGATATCTTGATGAATTGTAAGTAATCAAGATACTTGTGTCGTGCCACGACGTTAAATCAGGCACTACTCTGGAGGCAACCAAAGATAAATATTTCGCTACTATGTGTTTGTTAAAGTGTGCAGGTGATAGCTCATAATTTTCAGCAGAACAATTTGAGCATGAAATACATAGATAGGGGAAGTTGTTATTACCCCCACAGATGACGAGGATTGGAGGCCCGGGAAGTTTTTCTTGCATTCTATTACTTCATGCTTATTTTTTAGCACTGGGACAGTGTAACTAATTAAGTGTGGGGTGGGAGAAGTGAACTTCATATTACCATGCATACCTTAATTGTTAAATTTGCACATGGTAGGCCTAGACTTTTTTGGGGATTTATGATTTGTCATGCATTCTTGTTGGTTTGTAGTATTTTTTTAGTTTTATTTTATTTTGGGTTCCTCCGGTTTTGTTTTCGGTACTTTTTCAGTGGATAGTCTCTTAGAACCGACTAGAGAGTCTAGATTTTTTTATTTTAGTCATTGATTCATGACTTTGCTCGATGATGGATGGATGACGATCGTCTTAAGGGTAAATTAGTCATTAGGAAGAACAAGAACTTGGATCCTATGAATTCTAGGTGCTTCACTATAGGTATCATTGGGACTTTATTTAATTCACTCAAAAATGCATGAAAAAGGAAGAACACCTACTCTTGTGGAAATTGACTCTTGTACTTGAAAAAAAATGGACTTAATTATGTTATTCATATAATATGGATATATGTGTTTATGTAATTTTTTCTTCCATTGTTAAACCATCTTGTGCCAATGTGTGAGGAATTTTTTGATATACTCCATTATTGTAAATTAATTTCTAGAACTTGCCCGGTGTGTGTGCAAAACGAAAGAAGAATTATGGATTTAGGAAGTGATATAGGAATTTCTTTGATAGCCTTATTTTTATCCTATTTTACCTACCTTAATTGTAATTATACTAGTAAGCCATGTTGAGCCTTAGTTTGTTCTTTTGATAGCCATATTATAAGCTTGAATCTCTTTTTGTTCTATTGACTTCTATTTTATCCAAATGACTTCTAGAGAACTTTAATGAAAATTTTTTGTAGGAAAGGAGCATAATTGGAGAAGTGAAGGGAAAAGCTAAAAAGTGTGGTGAATTTAAAGAAAAGAAAAAGGTGAAATTTTGCTAAACAAGGAGGGTAATTTTTAGTGGAAAAAGGAAAAGAAGAAAGAGCTTCGAAAAATCGAAGATGAAAAAAAATCATGATTTATGATTAACCGTACTCATTTATTTACAATGGACCAGTTTTGGCCCTGGTCCTTCCTTGGATATTGTGAATCTCAACATAAGAAATATGCATAAGTTGAGGGTGGCTAGAGTAGGGGTGCATAAAGGGTGGGAACGAAAGAAAGGAAAAGAAAAGAGAAAAAAATGTGTCTGAATGAGCTCAATGTTAAAAGAAAAATTCTCTCTAGTCACCTAAGTAAAAAATTGAAAGATAAAAGGGGTTATGAGGATAGAATTTTGAAATTGAGGAATCTTCTAAAAAAATTCAAAGTGTTGTGAAGTATTAAAGTGCTTAGGGAGATTAGTCACTATCTTGTCCAAATAGTTCCTACCCGTCCTTTATCCTACATTACAACAGAATTTAAGTCCTAATTGAACCTTGATTCATAATTCTATATTAGCAGAGTATCACACTAAGAGCAAGCATATGGGTCGTCTTTTGCATATATGTTGAGTTCTTTTCTGAGAGTGAGCAGAAATTATTTTATTTATGCCTAAGTTAATCTTATTCCATATCTTGTGAGAAAAGGGAATCTCTCCAACTTGTGAGGGGCACAATGGTAAGAATTTTGTTTAATCTTTATTGCTAAATTACACAATTCATGTTGGTCCAAAATATGTCTTGATGAGTTTGTTTTCAAAAGCTAAGTGATTTCAAACTTTGATATTTTAATGTTGATCCTACATGCATGCGATTTTTGGAGCTTCATTGATTTGTCTCACGATCCTAAGTGTAAGTAGACCTATTTGTAGGACGAATTTTGTGCTTAATTTTTAAAAGGGAAGTAGTACATTGTTCGAGGACGAACAATAGTTTAAGTGTGGGGTGTTGCTGAAGGGGGTACTCACGCACTTCGTAGACAGATTTTGTCTGTACTTTACTATATTTTGAGAACAAATTTATGTGTGTTTGCATGTGTTTATGTTATATATTTGTGAAATTAGCTAACAGATGTAATTAGATATTTTCAAGGCTAAAAATAATGGATTTGAATGTATTTGAGACTTACGGAATTAAGATGAAAAAAAAGCTGATGTCGTGGGCAAAGGTTGAGTTTGGAAGATGCAGAAATGGTGTACCTGATGATTTGAGGGAACGACACATTACATTTGGTAACGAGTTGTGAAGTCAGTCGTGAAAAATTTGAGAGAAATTATTAACAAAGTAACCAGTGGAGGTGACGAAAGACATAACGAGTCGTTAGTTAACTAAATGACTCCTCGGCAGATCAGTTGAACCAACTGTAACGTACATTAAAATTTTGAAGGATTTATACCACGAGGAGCCTAATGACTCGTTAGGTGACCCATTGCCACAACTGGGAACGTGGCGATGGTAGGGGCGACGCGGCATGGAAGACATTGTTTTGGCATGGGTGACGTGCAAGGTTACCAAAAAGGGAAAATATTGGCTTTCCTACTTCAACTAGGAAAAGGAAATTTAAGTCCCAAGTCAAATTCATCAAAGAACAAGCAAAGCATAAATCTACTACTATAAATACCCTTTTATTATCATGTAATAGCTATCAAGTTCTAAGAATCAAGTTTTAAGTTTGAATGTCTTCAAGAGTTAAAGTTTTACAACAAGTTTCTAGAGTAAATTTAAAGACGTATTAGAAGACATATTTGAGATATGATTGTAATGTTGTTCTTTCGAATTTTGCATTAATCAAGTGAGTTATTCCTATCATCATTGTAAGTATTAATTTTTTCTTTTATTTATTAAATCTATTAATTTACTTATAAACATGATAGGCTAAAACCACCACAATTAGGGTTGTGGGAACAATGGCAAATTAAAACACATACGTAAAATACATAGTGATTCTTGAATGGAGCTTATGCATTTATTGTTTCTTCCTTCATTTTAATTGATTTTTAACGGTTGCAAATGTTAGAACTTGCCTTATTCTTACTTACCGGACCAAGGAGGTACTAAATGTGAAAAAGGATTAACAACGGAGATTTGAGGCTATCAACTCTCATCAAATAGCTTGACCTTTTCTGGGAATAGCTAACCCGATATCAAGGGTAAGGGTTAGTAAAGCATACAACCGTAGACGGACCAAGTCGCGTGGTGATAAACATCTAAATAGGGGACGAACCATTTAGGTGAAATTAACTTACCGATATTGCATGCTAAGAACCGAAATAGATCACTAGTATAAAACGCCTTGTGGTTATGAAGGTACGGGGAACACTTATCCTAGTTAATTGCATTAATTTGGAAACAACAATAAATATCTCGACACACTTACTTATTCATTTTACAAATCCCCCTTCTTATGAAATTATTAACTAAAAATTTTAAGCACTAGCATTCTTCAATATCCTTCCATATTCCCTGTGGGATCGAACCCAACCTCTAGTTGGGTTCTTTATTGACAACGTCCGCTTTATACTTCTTAAGGAGGTGTGGTTTGAACGTTATCAAAAAGTTGCACCGTTGTCGGGGAATACGGTTTAGGATTGGATTATTTGCTTGTGTTTAAATCTTAGTCTTATTTCCTTTTTTTTTATTTTCTGATGTGTCACAGGGTAGCGTGGTGAAAAAAGCCGCCAAGATGTGACCACGGTCTCAAAAGATATCTTGATGAAGTCTGAGTAATCAACATACCTGTGTCATGCCGCGACGTTAAATCAGGCACTACTTGGGAGGTAACCCAAGATAATTTTTTCACTTTTATGTGTTTGTTAAGTTTGCAGGTGATAGCTCATAATTTTCAACAAAACAATTTGAGCATGAAATACATAGATGGGGGAAGCTGTTTTTACCCCCACAGATGACGAGGAGTGGAGGCCCAGAGAGTTCTTCTTGCATTCTATTTCTCTATGCTTATTTGTTTTAGCACTTGGGATAGTGTAACTAATTAAGTGTGTAGTGGGAGAAGTGCACTTCATATTACTGTGCATACTTAATTTCTAAACTTGCACGTGGTAGGCCTAGTTTTTTTTGGGGGATTTATGATTTTTCATGCATGCTTGTTGGTTTGTAATATTTTTTTAGTTTTATTTTATTTTGGGTTCTCCGGTTATTGTTTTTGGTACTTTTCCGGTGGATAGTCCCTTAGAACCGACTAGAGAGTCTATTTTTTTTCATTTTATTCATTGAGTCATGACTTTGTCCGATGACGGATGGATGACGATCGTCTTAAGGGTAAATTAGTCAATAGGAAGAACAAGAACCCTGATCCTACGAATGCTAGGTGCTTCACTCTAGGTATCATTGGGACTTTATTTAATTCACTCAAAAATGCATGAAAAAAGAAAGAAACACCTAGTCTTTTGGAAATTGACTCTTGTACTTGAAAAAAATGGGCTTAATTCTATTATGCATGCAATATGAATATATGTGCTTATGTTATCCTGATTTCCATTGTTAAACAATCTTGAGCCAATGTGTGAGGAATTTTTTGATATACTCTATACTTGTAAATTGATGTCTATAACTTTCCCGGTGTGTGTGCAAAGTGAAATAAGAATGATGGATTTAGAAAGTGATATAGGCATTTCGTTGATAGCCTTATTTTTATCCTATTTTACCTACCTTGATTGTAATTATCCTAGTTAGCCATGTTGAGCCTTAGCCTATTCATTTGATAGCCATATTATAAGCTTGTATCCCTTTTTGTTCTACTAACTTCTATTTGATCCAAATGACTCATAGAGCACTTTAATGAAAAAATTTTGTAGGAAAGGAGCGTAATTGGAGAAGTGAAGGGAAAAGCTAAAAAGTATGGTGAATTTAAAGAAAAGAAAAAGATGAAATTTCGCTAAACTAGGAGGGTGATTTTTAGTGGGAAAACAAAAAGAAAAAAAGAGCTTTGAAAAATTGAAGATGAAAAAAAAATCATGATTTACTGATTAATCGTACCCATTTGTTTACAATAAATCTGTTTTGGCCTTGGTCCTTCCTTGGATATTGTGTTCAACATAAGAAAAATGTTTCAATTGAGGGTGGCTAGAGTAGGGGTGCGTAAAGGGTGGGAACAGAAGAAAGGAAAAGAAAAGAGATAAAATGTGTGTGAATGAGCTCAATGTTAAAATAAAAATTCCCACTAGTCACCTAAGTTTAAAATTGAAAAATAAAAAGGGGTATACGGAGAGAATTTGGAAATTGAGGAAAGTGCTAAAAAAATTCAAAGTGTTGTGAAGTATTAAAGTGCTTAGGGAGATTAGTCACTATCTTGGACAAATAGTTCCTACCCGTCCTTTCGTCTGAGTTACAACCAAATTTAAGTCCTAATTGATCCTTGATTTAGAATTCTAAATTAGCGGAGTATCACACTAAGGGCAAGCATATGGGTCGTCTTTTGCATGTATGTTGAGTTCTTTTGTGAGAGTGAGCAGAAATTGTTTTATTTATGCCCAAGTTAATCTTATTTATTTTGTGAGAAAAGAGCATCTCTCTAAATTGTGAGGGGCACAATGGTAAGACTTTCGTTTAATCTTGATTTCTAAATTACATAATTCATATTGGCCCAAAATATGTCTTGAGTAATTAGTTTTCAAAAGATAAGTGATTTCAAACTTTGACATTTTAATGTTGATCCTATATGTATGTGAGTGAATTGTTTGAGCTTCATTAATTTATCTCATGATCCTAATTGTAAGTAAACCTGTTCGCTGGATAAATTTTGTGCTTAATTCTTAGAAGGGAAGTAGTAGATTGTTCGAGCAAGAATAATAGTTTAAGTGTGGGGTGTTGATAAAGGAATTACTCACGCACTTCATAGACATATTCTACCCGTATTTTACTATGTTTTGAGAACATATTTATGTGTGTTTGCATTTGTTTATGTTATATATTTGTGAAATTAGCTAACACATGTAATTAGATTTTTTTAGGGCTAAAAGTAATGGATTTAAATGTATTTGAGGCTTATGGAATGAAGATGAAAAAAAACCGAAGTCGTGGGCAAAGGTTAAGTTTGGAAGATGCAGAAATAGTGTACCTGACGGGTTGAGGGAATAACTTGTTACATCTGGTAACGAGTTGTAAAGTAAATCATGAAAACTGTGAGAGAAATTATTGACAAAGTAACCATTGGAGATGATGAAAACCATAACGACTCGTTAGTTGACTAAACGACTCCTTGGCAGATCACTGGAACCAACCGTAAGGTACACTAAAAATTTGAAGGGGTTAGACCACGAGGGGCCTAACAGATCATGCCCATGAGCAACGAGTCATTAGGTGACCCATTTCCGCAATCGGAAATGCAGCGATGGCAGGGGTGATGTGGCATGGGTGACGCGCAAGGTTACAAAAAATGGCAAAAATCGGCTTTCCTACTTCAACTAGGAAAAGAAAATTTAAATCCCAAGTCAAATACATCAAGGAACAAGAAAAGCATAAATATACTACTATAAAT
>JACEIK010002374.1:106164-122724 GCA_018107945.1 Datura stramonium
AATGAAGTTATCCCTATTCTTCCGTTAATATGATTACAATTGGGAAGAACAGCTTAATACCAGCCGAACCTCGCCAGTTAATGGGTAAATAGCGAACAAGGTATGTTAAGGAATTTTCTTTCGGCAAGTTAGTTTCTTCAGCATAGTAGTCCAATATGAGTCCTAGTAAAGTATGTCAGGAGTATGTTACCATGTTAGTTGTCGTTGTCAGTTGAGACTTTTAAATTGTGTTGTTTTTGGCTGGATTATACCTGCATAGCTTCCACGACCGCCCCAGGGTTAATAGCTGTGTCGACTCACCTGCTAGGGGCGAGGATACGTCGCTCTACGGAGCGGCATGCCATTGGCAAGGGATGAAGATAGGGATCTAGATCCACATATTTGCCGTGGTTGGCCTTATACACACCCCTGCCGAGCGCTTACACCCGGGGTGTAGATATCAAGAGTCCTCCGGACTCAGGCACAACTATATTCAGGGGCCGAGCGGGACCAGTTGCAGACCCAGGGGATCAGCAGGACGCTTATAGCTTGTAGTTGACTCAGTATGACCTGGATAGGGGTATATAGATTGAGGTGTACTCAATAGGGCTGATGGGGGCCCAGGTTGGTTGTTCTGTGCTGATTGTACCTTTCGGCTTATGGGGGCCAAGTGAGGTTTATGCTTGCTTTAATTACTAATAGTCGGAAAGTAGGACGCCTCATTTGTCAGGTATGACCCCTACCCTCCATATAACACTTATGGTTATTCCTGATTTCACTACTTCAGTAATTTTCAGTCCGTTCCCTTTACTTTAGTTATTGTTAGTTCTATTTCTTTACTTTCAATTATTTAAAGTTACTGCTTTACATACTCAGTACCTGTGGTACTGACCCCCTCTTCTGGGGCGCTTACTTGCCTGCAGGTGAAGATAGACGAGGATCAGGTCCCTCATAGTTCCAGTCAGCCGTACAGAGCCATCAACTCCTTTCTTCCGGAGCTTGTATGATAGAGGTTTACTTCTTTTGTTTGCACAGTATGGGTAGGTCGGGGCCCTGTCTCGACCATCTTATTACTCCTATAGGCTTGCAGATTGCATTACTTCCCTGTGGTTAGATGATATCACCGTGTGGGGCCCATATGTGTTTTTGATTATGTGTGTTGGCTGTGCGGGGCCCTATTTCGCTGTAGATTGGTGGCCTTGTCGGTCATAACTCAGTTTAGCATCGGCTTTCACTTTCCAGTTATAACTAGATATCATGGTGGCCTTGTCAGCCCGCATTGGACTCCCTATGTTTGTTTGTCTCTAGTTAACTGTTTATTTTCGCAGGTGGCTATATGTCTTGTCGGCCGGGGGTTGTATTTACAGCCGCTATATAGCCCGTTGTTTTCTTGATTTTAGAGTTAGGGTCAGCCCTACACCAGAGGTGCTTAGGCTCAATCAGAACAGTAGTTCAGGTCCTAGACGGGCACCAGGTGCCAGTCATGCCTCCCAAGGTGGGGTGTGACACAAGAATACCCCGAGTCTCAAAACTACGTGCCAACGTAGCCATGATGGGACCTTTTTTGCAACTGTCCCGTATTCCCGAATGGGCCTTTCATGAATGATATCACGCCTCTTTTCATTGTTCTACCCTTGTCAAGGTACAAACACCCTCCCGACTAGGGGTTTACATGTCGCGCTCCATGTGTGCTCATAAAGTTTATGTCGGTTATAAGAATCTCCCATTGTTCCTCATGATTTATGCATGGTTATTAGTTTATACTTTGGCTCAGTTCATGTTTAATAAAGCTTTTCTTAGTATTATGAATATGATTGATTTATAAATGTTTTGAAGACCTTGAGCCCTTATGTTTACATTATGATATTTACGTTATGATCATGTTGTCCTACTATTATGAACTCTTATGTATTTTAACTATCTATTTTACTTACCTTGCATACTCGGTACATTTCTAGTACTGACTGCATAATTTATGATGTATCATTTTATGATACGGGCTCCGATATCCCGACTCCATCCCCCCGCTAGATTAATTCTCAGAGTTAGTTATCCTCAGCCTCAGTTGGTGATTCCTTATCTTGTGAGGATCCTTCTTATCATTTGTATGTTGTATTTTCAGTTTTTAGACTATAGAGAGTTAGTTGGGGGTTTTGTCCCATAAACTCATCAGTTTAGAGGCTTTTTGGACATAGTTTGTATTTTAGCTTTTGATTCATGTATATATTCAGATGTTGAGATTGTTTACACTTACTTTATGTTATCTATGATGATCTTCCACTTAATTATGATTAAGTTAGATGTATTTTCATGCCATGGGTCGACTTGAAGCCTCTCAGGGTTCCTTGTCCCGGTTCTCGATCCGGGTCTATGTCGGGTCATGACAAACTTGGTATCAGAGCATTAGGTTTTGAAGTTTCCTAGGGTGTCCAAAAGTCGCATTAAGTAGACGCGCCACACTTATAATGAAGAGGCTATGAGACGTTTAGGAAATGCTCCCTTCTTTCATGATTTATGTCATGCAGTGAAATGTCTCTCTATCCTTCTAACTCGTGTTATACGTGTTTGCAGAATCATGCCTCCCCACAGAGTTAATGAAAGAAGAAATGGAAATGAAAATGGCCACGAGGGTGGAAATTGAGACGGGCATCAGCAGGCCCCACCAGTCCATGAGGAGCATATACTCGAGCCGATTATGCATGCGGAGTTCAGGGCAGCCATCATGATGTTATCCCGGACCTTGACCGCCCAGGTCAATCAGTAGGCAATAGCACATATCCCTCAGAACAGGAATGCGGCGGCGGGGAGAGTTAGAGACTTTCTAAGGATGAAACCCTCCCGAGTTCTTTGGATCAAAGGTGGACAAGGATCCACATGAATTCATTGAGGAGATTTTGAAGATCACCCATATTATGGAGGTGAATTGGGAGGAGTACATCAATTTGGCCTCATATTAGTTGAAGGGGGTCACACACATCTGGTTCAAATAGTGGAAAGATAGCTGGATAGTGGGAGCAGGTCCCATTGGTTGGGAGGAGTTTCATATCGCATTTATGGAGAGGTTCTTCCCTCATAAGATGAGCGAAATTAAAGGGGGGGAGTTTTCAAACCTGAAAAAGGGTAACATGACAGTCAAAGAGTATGATTTGGAGTTCACTAGTTTGTCGAAATATGGTCGAAAGATAGTGGCTGATCAGATAGCTCGGGTTGGCGGTTTGTTCATGGAGTGGCGGACTACTTGGACAAGGATTGTAGGATCGCCATGCTTCATCCGGATATTGATTTTCCCCGGATAGTTTTGCACGCCCAGCAGATGCAGGCAGTGCATCTGAGGGAGAGAGAGGCCAAGATGGCTAGGACAGATAGTGTTGGGTTCACTCAGCAGAGATCTAGTGGTGGTCACTGCCCTTAATTTCAGCAAGGGTCATTAGCCCCAGCACCATCATTAGCTAGTGTCCCGTCCCGACCCAAACGTGATCAGAGGGGTAGAGTGTCACGCTTGGGAGGCCAGGGGAGCATTTTAAGAGATTGAATATTTCCATCCTGTGTGAAGTGTGGAAAGAACCACTGAGGGAGGTGTTTAGTTGGCTCAGACGCTTGTTTCAGGTGTGGAAAACTTGGACACAGGCTTAGGGATTTCCCTTTAGTCAGATCAGGCGATGGTGGAGCATGTACCCCAACCGCTAGTTCAGCAGCTCCGGCAGCACGTCCATTCCAAAAGGGTGCTTCTACTAGTTCAGCCAACGGCCAATTTCAGAACAGGTTCTATTCCCTTGCACCTCGACAGGAGCAGGAGACTTCAAAGATGTGGTCACTGGTGCATTAGGAGTATTTCACATTGATGTTTATACATTGTTAGGTCGAGGGGTTACTTTGTCTTTTGTGACACCCTATGTTGCTAGTAGTTTTGGAGTTAGTCTCGAAATCTTATCAGAACCCTTCTCAGTCTCTACTCCAGTTGGTGATTCAGTTATATCTCAACGGGTATATAGAAATTGCCCTATTACAATTCTTCAAAAAGTCATCCCGGCAGATTTAGTAGAGCTAGCCATGACGGACTTTGACATTATCTTTCGCATGGATTGGATACATGCATGTTATGCTTCAATAAATTTTAGAACCCGTGCGGTAGATTTTTGATTTTTAGGTGAGCAAGTCCTAGAGTGAAAGGGTAGTTCGGCTATGCCAGTAGGTCATTTCATTTCCTACCATAAGGCTAGAAAGATGATCTCTAAAGGTGTAACACCCAGGATGTCCTAGAGATCAGACCCCGGAGTTAGATGAATCTCGCAGAAATTTTCCTAAATACTAGTCAGGTAACGACTCGTTATGAGACGTAACAGGTCGTGGTTTGACCCGTGAGGAACTAAATGGAGGGGATGGCAAGCCCAGTGGCCACGGACGACCTGACGAGTCGTCTTTCCTGGCAATGACTCGTTAGGTTGGTCGTATGGTGGTGAAAAGTTGAAGTTGTAAAGTGTTTTCCAGTGTACTTGAAGAGTGGGTACAACGAGTCCTTGGAGGTGGTGACGATTTGTTATATTTGTCATGGGCTGTGTTGAAGAAATTTTGTAAGGCTGGGGAGTGCACTCTCCGACTCGGTTCCCATGATTCGTTTCCTGTCCCCACGACTCATGGGGTGCCTCGTAGGGGCCTGACATAGTATTTTCTCTGCATTTTTCCAGGGGTATTCCCGTACAGTCCTATTGTTTTAACTCCTAAACTACGTCATTTTGGGTATTAATTGCGACGTTTTTAAGGGTTTCTACAAGTCTAAACCCTCATTCTCTCAAGGTACCTCTCAAAGCTCTTCTCCCCCCTCTCCTATTAAGATTCAGGAACTTCACCAAGGTGTTCATCAAGCTTCAAGGGAAATTTTGAGCTGGGTTTCTCTACCAGGTATGCGGATTTTTCAACAAGGATACCCTTCCTTCCTTTTGCCCCAACATGTCTTTAATAAAAAATCCCAATTTCTACTATTTTAGAAAATGCATGACCTAGGGTTTTAAATTGATGGTGAATTCTCCTACAACTCTTTAAATTCCAAGATCCATTGTGATTATGAGATAAGTACGACATAAAATGATTGGGTCAGCTTCAATTATATGTTGGGTGATGAAAAGTGTGGAGTTATGACATATTCTTCATGAATGATTTAAGATTTCAATACGACTTTTTCATTGTTCATTCAATTATCATAAATCCCTTGCATCTATGTTTAATATGTGAAACTTGTATGATTATACCTGAGAAATTGAATATGTCAATAATAGATGTGATGAGATTAAATTAGAGTTCATGGACTTAAATAATTGAGATTAAAATTGCATGTCCTTATGTCTTGATGGAATTAATTGGGTGAGAAGTAAATCTATGATATTGTCTTATTTAATGCATCCTTCTTATGAATTGGAATAAATCTTGAGAGGGGTCTTATGAAATAAAGATATACACTTCTCACATGATTTCGTTGTATATGTTTGAGATATAAGTAAGCACATAGCTTCCTATAAATATTGATTATATGAATTTGGTATATATGTTAAAGTATGAATTTAATCTATGGGTCGTGAATGTCTCTATGATACATGCTGATTAATATGAAGCCGAAAATTTAATGATGAGAAAGTAGTATGCATGATGTGAAACTAAAGATGCTCATTAATGTTAGACCTATGAAGAAATATTAGTATGGCTCCATGATGATATGAGTTATGATGATAAAGCATGAGAATGATATATAATTTCTGAATGTGACGGGAGTTGAAAGCGCATACTTAGCCTCCTTCCAGCTAAAAGGAGATGCTTATATATGATTTTTTCAATGGAGGGACACTCGATGGATTGAAGCAGGCCCCGTAAGTTGGGATGAATTTAAAAATGTGTTCCTGGAAAGGTTTTTCCCTAGAGAGTTAAGAGAGGCTAAGGCAGTAGAATTCATCAACCTAAAACAAAAAGACATGACAGTATAAGAGATACGTTGGTATTTACCCAGTTATCTAAGTATGCCCTGGAGATAGTAGCGGACCAGAGGACCCGAGTGACCAGGTTCCCGAATGGAGTGTCAAACTCCTTGATTAAAGATTGCAGGATTGCCATGTTTCACAGGGATATAGACTTCTCACATTTGGTTATATTTGTGCAACAAATGGAGGCAGATCAAGTAAAGAAAAAGGAGAGAGAGGCCAAGAGGGCTAGGAGAGGAAACTCAAAGTCCTCTTCGCCAAGGTCTGGTGGTGGGCACCGCCCATTTTCTAAGCAAAGGTCAGCAGCCCCAACATTTTCAAGAGTCTGTGCTCCATATAGACCTAGAATAAGGGGGATCACCTATCCCATGTGTGCCACCTGTGGGAAGCACCATTTGGGAGACTGTTTGGTTGGGTCTAATGTTTGTTTCTAGTGCGGCCAGTCAGGCTATAAGCATCGGGATTGCGTAGCGGCAAATCAAGGCGATAGTACGTCCTCGGCCGTTTCTTCAGTGGCCCAATAGCTTGGCCATTTCAGAAGGATGCAGTACCTAGCCCAGATGGCAGACGTCGTCAAAATCGCTCTCATGGCAGAACAACACAGCAGGATAAAGGCAAGTTGCCAGTAGTGGCCACAGGTATGTTGTAAATTTTTTATTATCCCTTATATCATGTCAACCTAGTATTGAATAAGATGCCTTGTTGTAATTGTAAGAATAGATTGTCGATGGGTAATGTGAATAGTTGTTAGTGTAAGTCTTGTAGTGGAGGTTAGCAGTGGAAGAGAGGCTAGGAGCTTGTAAATTGGCCTAACCTTAAGGAAGATTTTGGAGTCTTAGAATGATGACTTTAAGCTAAGGGGGAGATAGTGAGTATGCGTAGTAAGTCAGACCTTGAGAATTCTTATAAAGAAGTTTCAGTCTTAGAAGTTGCAGTATGTAAATCTCTTCAAGGTTCAGATAATTTCCCTTGTGTTTCAGTTGAAGTTAAAGTGATGTGCATTCCTATGTGCAGAACCCCAAGGTTTAGAAGTAACCTCTTGGACAGTGATGCCAGTCTTGTTCTAAAAGTTCTTTATGCTCATTTTAATGTTACGAATCTAATATGTGTGTTAATTTATGTGTTCCAGTGTGGTTAGCTCAAACTCATTCTTTAGAAGTTTTTTATTAACTCATTAGAGTCAGATTATCTCATGTATGTTCTTTGTGTTAGATGTCGGGAATAATTCGTGCTCATGAATTCCCTACTCTCAGTTAGATTAGATATTGTGATTGTTATCTTAGTATAAAGAAGTGATTCGAGAATGAAGGATCAGTCTGTATCAGTTCTGTGCCAGATAAAAAGGGGAAAGAATTTTCTTTCGGTGCTCTGTCTAGTTCTATGTTGGTCTCATGTTCTTCGATTTCCCTTGTGCCATGGTATCTATGTTAGACCTGGATATTCAGATTTGGTGTATAGGGTTGGTACGGAGTCAGATACTCCATTGATGCTTAGCTGTGGTTGATTGATATTTGGATATCGATTTCGTCTCTATCTTATCAATATGTTCAGCAAACATTTGAGGACGAATGTTCCCAAGGGGGAGATATTGTAACACCCCGGAAGTCCTAGAGATCAGGCCCCTAAGTTAGATTAAGCTCAGCAGAAAAGTCAGTAGAAATTTTCCTCAAAACGAGTCAGGTAACGACTCGTTAACAAACCTACAAGTCGTGGTTTGACTCATGAGGAACTGTAAGGAGGGGATGGCATGCTTAGGGCCACGGACGACCTGACGAGTCGTCTTTCCTGGCAACAACTCATTAGGTTGGTCGTTGGGTGGTGAAGAGTTGAAGTTGTGATGTGTTATCCATTGTACTTGATGAGTGGATACAACGAGTTGTTGGAGGTGGTGAAGATTCGTTATATTTGTCGTGGGCTGTGTTGAAGAAATTTTGGAAGGCTGGGCTGTGCAGGCAACGACTCGGTTCCCTTGAGTCGTTGCCTGTCCCCACGACTCGTGGGGTGCCTCGTGGGGGCCTGACAGAGTATTTTCTCTGCATTTTTCCAGGGATATCCTCGTAAAGTTCTATGCTTTTAACACCTAAACTACATCATTTTGTGTATTAATTGGGACGTTTTAAGGGTTTCTATAAGTCTAAACCCTCATTCTCTCAAGCTACCTCTCAAAGCTCTTCCTCCCCCCTTCTCCTCTCATGATTCAAGAACTTCACCAAGGTGTTCATTAAGCTTCAATGGAAATTTCGAGCTGGGTTTCTCTACCAGGTATGCAGGTTTTTCAACAAGGGTACTCTTCAATCCTTGTGCCCCAAAATGTTTTTAATTAAATTACCCAATTTCTACTATTATAGAAAATGCATGACCTAGGGTTTTAAATTGATGGTGAATTCTCCTACAACTCTTTAAATTCCAAGATCCATTTTGATTATGAGATAAGTACGACGTAAAATGATTGGGACACCTTGAATTATGTGTTGGGTGATGAAAAGTGTAAAGTTATGAAATATTCTTCACGAATGATTTGAGATTTAAATACGACTTTCTAATTCTTCTTTCAATTATCACATATCCCTTGCATGTATGTTGAATATGTGAAACTTGTATGATCATACCTTAGAGTTTGAATATTACAATAATAGATATGATGAGATTAAATTAGAGTTCATGGACTTGAAGAATTGAGAGTGGAATATGCATGTCCTTATGTCTTGATGGAATTAATTGGGAGAAGTAAATCTATGATAGTGGCTTATCTAATGCATCTTTCTTATGAATTGGAATAAATCTTGAAATGGGTCTTATGAAATAAAGATGTACACTTCTCACATGATTTCGTTGTATATGTTTGAGATATGAGTAAGCACATAGCTTCTTGTAAATCTAGATTATATGAATCAATGTATGTATGTTAAAGTACGAATTGAATCTACAGGTCATGAATGACTCTATGATACATGTTGATTAATATGAAGCTGGAAATTTAATGATGAGAAAGTGGTATGCATGATGTGAAACTAAAGATGCTCATTAATGTTAGACCTATGAAGAAATACTTGTATGGCTCCATGATAATATGAGTTATGATTATAAAGCATGAGAATTATATGAGTTCTGTGTTGTATTTAAGTATTGTTAAATTGTCTTTGTGGTTTATATTAGATTCATGTTATTATCTTCCTCTTATTTATGTTGTTAGTCATTCTCATGTTAAGTGCATGTTATGATAATGCCATGAGTCGACTTGGAGCCTCTCGGGGTTCGTTGTCCCGTGTTACGGCTAGGGTGTGAACTCGGGTCGTGAGAAACTTTGTATCAGAGCGAAGCTTTAGAATTTCCTAGGGTGTCTGAAAGCCGCATTAAGTAGAGTCCTCTTCATGGGTGTGAAGCGCGCAACACTTATGACGGGGAGACTATCAGACATTTTAGGAATGTTCCCTTTCTACATGATTCTTATCATGCGTAGAGTATAAAACTCTAAATAGTTCTTTCCCCTGACTCATGCTTTACGCGCTCGCAGATAATGCCTCCTAGGCGACAAAATGGAAGGAGAAATGGTTCCGAGGAACTCCTAATATGCTGGCATAGACCGTAACCGCCCAGATTAATCAGCAAACAATGGCCCGTATTCCCCAGAATAGAAATGTAGCTGCGACAAGGGTGAGGGATTTTCTCCGAATGAACCCACCTGAGTTCTTGGGGTCGAAGGTAGAAGAGGACCCGTATGAGTTCTTGGAAGAGATTTAGAAGATCACTCACATCATGGGTGTGACGGGAGTTGAGAGCGCAAACTTAGCCTCCTACCAGCTAAAAGGAGTTGCTTATATATGGTTTTGTTAATGGACGGACAGTCAAGGGATTGGAGCAGGCCCCGTAAGTTGGGATGAATTTAAAACCGCGTTCCTGGACAGGTTTTTCCCTAGAGAGTTAAGAGAGGCTAAGGCAGCAGAATTCATTAACTTGAAACAGAAAGACATGACAGTATAAGAGTATGCATTGTAATTTACCCGGTTATCTATGTATTCCCTGGAGATGGTAGCGGACCAGAATACCCGAGTGCGCAGGTTGGTGAATGGAGTGTCATACTCCTTGATTAAAGATTGCAGGACTTCCATGTTGCATAGGGATATAAACTACTCACGTTTGGTGATATCTGCGCAACAAATGAAGGAAGACCAAGTAAAGGAAAAGGAGAGAGAGGCCAAGAGGGCCAGGAGAGGAAACTCAGAGTACTCTTCACCAAGGACAGGTTGTGGGCACTGCCCATTTTTTCAGCAAAGGTCGGCAGCCCCAACATTTTAACAGTTAGTGCTCCACACATACCTAGAGTATGGGGGATCATGTATCTCATGTGTGCCAGCTTTGGGAAGCACCATTTGGGAGAGTGTATGGCTATGTTGGATGATTTTTTCTGGTGCAGCTAGATAGGCCATTAGCACCAGGATTGCGTAGCGGCAAAGCGAGGCAAAGGTACATCCTTGACCGTTACTTTAGTGGCCCCTATAGCTCGCCCATTTCAGCAGGATGCAGTATCTAGCCCATATGGCAGACGTCGTCAAAATCGCTCTCATGCCAGAACAACACACCAGGATAAAGGCAAGTCGTTAGTAGTTGCCGTAGGTATGTTGTAAATTTTGTATTATCCCTTATATCATGAGAGCCCAGTATTGAATAAGATGCCTATTGTAATTTCAAGAAGATATTGTCGATGCATAATGTGAATAACTGTTAGTGTGAGGCTTGTAGTGGAAGTTAGCGGTGGAAGAGAGGCTAGGAGGTTGTAAATTGTCCAGACCTTAAGGAAGATTTGGGAGTCTTAGAATGATTACTTTAAGCTTAGGGGGAGATAATGAGTACGTGCAGTAACTCAGACCTTGAGAATGCTTATAAAGAAGTTTCAGCCTTAGCAGTTGCAGTATGTCGATCTCTTCAAGGTTCAGATAGTTTCCCTTGTGTTTCAGTTGAAGTTAAAGTGATTTCCATTCCTATGTGCAGAACCCCGAGGTTTAGAAATAAACTCTTGAGACAATGATGGTAGTCTTTCTCTATAAGTTCTTTATGCTCATTTTAATGTTATGAATCTGTTATGTGTGTTAATTTATGTGTTCCAGTGTGGTCAGCTATAAGTTCTTTATGCTCATTTTAATGTTATGAATCTGTTATGTGCGTTAATTTATGTGTTCCAGTGTGGTCAGCTCGAACTCAATCTTTAGAAGTTGTTTATAACTCAGTAGAGTCGGATTATCTCATGTATGTTCTCAGTGTTAGATGTCGGGAATAACTCGTGCTCATGATTTCCCTACCCTCAGTTAGATTAGATATCGTGAAAGTTATCTGAGTATCAAGAAGCGTTTCGAGAATGAAGGATCAGTTTGTATCAGTTCTGCGCCAGATAAAAATGGGAAAGAATTTTCTTTCGGTGTTCTATCTAGTTATATTTTGGTCTCATGTTCTTTGGTTTCCCTTCTGCCATGGTATGCATGTTAGACATGGATATTCAGATTTTGTGTATAGGGTTGGTCTGGAGTCAGATACTCTGTTGCTGTTTAGCTATGATTGATTGATATTTGGATATTCATTTTGTCTCTATTTTATCAGTATGTTTAGCCAACATTTGAGGACGAATGTTTCCAAGGGGGACATATTGTAACACCCCGGAAGTTCTAGAGATCAGACCCCGCAGTTAGATGAAGCTCAGCAGAAATTTGCCTCAGAACGAGTCAGGTAACGACTCGTTAAGAGACCTAATGGGTCTTGGTTTGACTAGTGAGGAACTGTAAGGAAGGGATGGGAAGCCCAGTGGCCACGAATGACCTGACGAGTCATCTTACCTGGCAACGACTCATTATTTTGGTCATTGGGTAGTGAAGAGTTGAAGTCGTGAAGTGTTATCCAGTGTACTTGACGAGTGGATACAATGAGTCGTTTGAGTCGGTGATGATTCGTTATGTTGGTCGTGGGCTGTGTTGAAGAAATTTCGAAAGGCTGGGCAGTACACTCCATGACTCGGTTCCCACGAGTCGTTTCCTATCCCCACGACTCATGGTGTGCCTCGTGGGGGCCTGGCAGAGTATTTTCTCTGTGTTTTTCCAGGGGTATTCTCGTACAGTCCTATGCTTTTAACTCCTAAACTACGTCGTTTTGGGTATTAATTTGGAAATTCTTAAGGGTTTCTACAAGTCTAAAGCCTCATTCTCTCAAGGTACCTCTCAAAGCTCTTCTCCCCCCCCTGCTCTCAAGATTCAAGAACTTCACCAAGGTGTTCATCAAGCTTCAAGGGAAATTTCGAGCTGGGTTTCTCTACCAGGTATGCGGGCTTTTCAACAAGGACACTCTTCCATCTTTGTGCCCCAAAATGTTTTAAATTAAAATGCCCAATTTCTACTATTCTATAAAATGCATGACCTAGGGTTTTAAATTGATGGGGAATTCTCCTACAACTCATTATATTCCAAGTCCATTGTGATTATGAGATAAGTATGATGTAAAATGATTGGGTCACCTTGAATTATGTGTTGGGTGATGAAAAGAGTGGAGTTATGAAATATTCTTCATTAATGATTTGATATTTAAATACGACTTTGTCATTGTTCATTCAATTATCACAAATCCCTTGCATCTATGTTTAATATGTGAAACTTGTATGATTATACCTGAGAATTTGAATATGTCAATAATAGATGTGTTGAGATTAAGTTAGAGTTCATGGATTTGAATAATTGAGAGTAAAATATGGATGTCCTTATGTCTTGATGGAATTAATTGGGTGAGAAGTAAATCTACGATAGTGGCTTATCTAATGCATCCTTCTTATGAATTGGAATAAATCTTGAAATGGGTCTTATGAAATGAAGATGTACATTTCTTACATGATTCTGTTGTATATTTTTTAGATATGAGTAAGCACATAGCTTCTTGTAAATCAAGATTATATGAATCAATGTATGTATGTTAAAGTACAAATTGAATCTACGGGTCGTGAATGTCTCTATGATACATGCTGATTAATATGAAGCCAGAAATTTAATGATGAGAAAGTAGTATGCATGATGTGAAACTAAAGATTCTCATTAATGTTAGACCTATGAAGAAATACTAGCATGGCTCCATGATGATATGAGTTATGATGATTAAGCATGAGAATTATATATAATTTCCGAATGTTGGGCTTGTTGTTAGTAGAAAGTGGCCTCGATCCTTCCGAAATGAATGGCGTATGAAGAAAGAAGAGTACGTTCATTTTTCTGATTAGCTGCAGTAGTATAGACCATATATGTATATAATGTCAGACCTGTACCTCTCAGATTCTAGCATCAGATGGGATCCTCCATAGTAGAGAGTGAATTCCTAGCATCACTTGGGATCTTCAATAGTATAGAGAGACTCCCTAGCATCATTCGGGATCCTCAATAGTAGAGAGTGACTCCCTCACTCAGTCGGGACTCAATAGTTGAAAGAGACTCCCTAGCCACAGTCGGGATCCTCCATAGTAGAGAGAGACTCCCGAAATGATGAGATCAGTATAACTCAGTTTTGTATGACCCAACTTTCAGATTATAATGGGCGTAATAAGATGATAAACAACCTTAGTTAGTAGCATGATTCAGTACAGTATGTGATATTAACTTCAGATTTGGCACTTACTAAATGTTTTGAACTTGACCCATATGCATGAGTTCTACGATGTTATATAAATGAGATTCAAGGAGAAGTGTCATGTATATATCTATGTATGTGAATCATAAAGTATGTGAATAGAATGTTGAAGCAGTTATGTGGATGTATTTTATTATATCTTTATCGAATATTTGTTTATTTAATTGCTTACATTATCCTTCATGCTCAGTACATTCCAAGTACTAATTGCATGCCTTTTTGTGCTATATCGTTTCATGATACAGATTTAGGTTTCCAGACTCGGCCTCGTAATTAGATACGCTTCATCCCTATTCAAAAATTATTGGTGAGTCCTCATCCTCCAAGGATGTGATTATGTTCATATCTTCTTATGTTTTAGTTTTCAGACTTTGAGAGTTAGTTGGGGGCTTGTTCCAGCAACTCGTCAGTTTAGTAGAAGGCTTTGAGACTTGTGTAGACAGATTCAGCATTGTATCTAAGTATTGTTAAATTGTCTTTATGGTTTATATTAGATTAATGTTATTAGATTTTTCTTATTTATGTTGTTAGTCGTTCTCATGTTAAGTGTATGCATTGATATTGCCATGGGTCGACTTGGAGTCTTTCAGGGTTCTTTGTCCCGTGTTATGGCTAGGGCATGAACTCGGGTCATGACAAAAGGTTGTATATACATTCTACTCAGGGTTAAGGATACTATGTCCTACACCCCAACTATCCAGTCAGTTCCGATAGTATGTGAGCATCTAGAAGTCTTCCCAGATAATTTATCGGGAATTCCTCCCGAGCAGGAGACCGATTTTGGTATTGACCTTCTTCCTGATACGCAGCCTATATATATTCCTCCTTACAGAATGTCCCCAACCGAGTTAAAGGAATTAAAGTAGAATTTGAAGGACCTTTTAGACAAGGGTTTCATTAGACCTAGCAAATCCCCATGAGGTGCACCAGTTCTCTTTGTCCGCAAGAAAGATGGTTCTCTTTGTATGTGTACTAATTATCCGCAATTGAATAAGGTCACCATCAAGAACAGGTATCCTCTCCCTGGGATTGATGATTTATTTGACCAGCTTCAGGGTGCTAACTGCTTTTCAAAGATAGACCTCGGGTCCGGATACCATCAGCTCAAGGTTCGGGAGAGTGACATCCTGAAGACAGGCTTAAGATGTGGTATGGTCATTATGAGTTTGTAATTTTGTAATATGGAGTAATGAATGCTCCTACAGCTTTTATGGATTTTATGAACAGGGTGTTTAATCCATACTTGGATATGTTTTTGATTGTGTTCATAGATTATATCCTTTTATACTCTCGGAGCGAGGAGGGGCATGCCACTCATTTGAGGGTGGTGCTATAGACTCTGAAGGATCGTCAGCTATATGCTAAATTAAGTAAATGTGAGTTTTGGTTGAAACCGGTGGCACTTTTGGGTCATGTGGTGTCAAGTGAGGGTGTACAGGTAGACTCTCAAAGGATAGAAAGGTGAAAAATTGGCCTAGACTAGTGAATCCTTTGGATATCAGGAGTTTCTTGGGTTTAGCTGGTTATTATTGAATAGTTGTTGAGGATTTTCATCTATTGTATCCCCGTTGACTAAGCTTACCCAGAAGAAGGTGAAGTTTCAATGGTCGGAGGCTTGTGAGAAGAGCTTCCAAGAGTTGAAGACTCAACTCACATCAGCACCGGTGTTAACCCTACTGGAGGGTACCGATGGGTTTGTGGTATATTGTGATGCTTCGAGGATCATCCTTGGTTTTGTTTTGATGCAGCATGGTAAGCTTATAGAATATGCTTTCAGGAAGCTGAAGGTTCATGAAAAGAATTACCCTACTCATGATCTCGAATTGGCGGCGGTAGTATTTCCCTTATTTGGAGACACTATTTGTATGGGGTCCATGTAGATGAGTTTATGTACCACAAGAGCCTACAATATGTGTTTACCCAGAAGGATCTAAATCTACGCCAAAGGAGGTGGTTGGAGTTACTCAAGGATTACGATATGAGTGTCCTTTACCATCCAGGAAAGGCTAATGCGGTAGCAGACACTTTTAGTAGGCTTTTATGGAGAGTGTGTCTCATGTGAATGAGGGTAGAAAGGACCTAGTGAAGGATGTGCATTGGCTTGCACGATTGGGAGTTCGTTTGGTTGACTCGGCCGATGGTGGTGTTATTGTGCAGAACGGGTTAGAATCATCCTTGGTGCCTTATGTAAAGTCTAGACAAGACGAGGATCCTATCTTGGTGAAGTTGAAGGGTAAAAAGGTCCAAAAAGGTCTCCAAAGCATCTAAAAGCCTCAAGGGAATTTGGGGAAAGTTGTACATAGAAAAGTACAAATATTTACATCACTCTCATTGTACACCACTCAATTCATTCATCAATTATTCATCCTTCACACACTTTTTCACCATAGAGTTGTAGAGTTAGAAAGTACTTTTCTTCTTCTTTTTCTTTAACTCATTTTGGGGGAATTCCACCATTACTGTAAGAGATTGTGAATCAAATTTGTGAAGTAATATGATGAATGTGAGGGGAATCATCTTCGTATCTTCTCTCTCTCTGTAAACATGCATAACTAATTTGCTAGCTAGGGGTATGTGCATGCTGGGTTTTTTTAATTGAATGTGTATTGATTAATTGCTCTTGGATTCTTGTTGCAAGTATAGATCCATTATCTTATCCAAGTATTAATTGTGAAAATTGATGGTTGCAAACATGAATTTTACTTTACTTTTCTTGTTTTTGCTTGAGAGAGAAAGGTGAGAATTGGGTGAGAAGATAATAGTGAGGATTTGGAGTGTTGGTGTGCGAGATTGATCTAGAGATGGTCAAAACCCACATTTTCTCTCCATTAAACGTCAAGGCTAGAGATAGCTTAATCCTTCCGCAAGCTTTTGTGGTTGATAAGTTGAATTTGACTTTGGAATTTGAGAAAAAACGAGGTATAAACATTTTTGTGATTGAAAAATCAGAGAACATGATTTATAC
>JACEIK010002374.1:144420-163268 GCA_018107945.1 Datura stramonium
TTTCACCCCGTATTCCTATTCCTGTGGGTTCGACAATCCGGTTCTTCAAAAGAGCCACTGTATTACTTGTACGACCCGTACACTTGCGGGCTCATCAGTCCAGTCCCTGTGGGATCGATACTTGGCTTTCTTGAGTCACTTACTACTTGTTCGACCACGTGCACTTGCGTGTAGTCATCCAGACAGCCAAACACCCTATAAGATCATATACTTGAATTTATGAACTTGAGAAGAAATTTGGGCAAGAGGGTGAAAAGAAACTCTCATTCATAGTCCTACATACCTGGGCAAACTGATTCTCAACTTGTCCTTGAAAACCCAAAAGAATTGGGGAAGAATTGAGAGAATTTCTAGATTGATATTCCAATAGAATTCAAAGGTTTGCATGCATGGGAAAGCCTAATGACTTGCTATATGATAAACCATCTTAAAACACTCCTTTTAGGGCTTAAAATGACATAGTTTAGGGCTTAGGAGCTTAGGATTTATGAAAATACTCTTAATGATTTCGCAAGAAAAATGACACCACCAGTCATACGACTCATACCACAAGTTGTACAATTGACCTACGACTCGTGGATTCCTCCTATAGCCAGCTAGTCCAATTTCTCCAACTCTTTGATTATTTTCACTACTCCTACCATGACTCATAATTCCATACGATTCGTACAATCACTCGTATGGCCAATAGCTGATAACCCTATAGCATACTAGCACTCTGTGACCATGAGTCATACCATCAAACCTTGACATATGGTGTGGACTCGTGGTCTGGGGAAAAAAAGCCTCTGAACGGAACCACGGGTCTTCCTATGACCCATACCATCTGACCACAACTCGTACCTTCAGTCGTACTGAGAGAGAATTTCCATACCTTTTTGCTGAACATACTTTAAATCTCGAATTTAGTCTCAGGAACATTTGTGGTATTACAATATCTCCCCCTTGGGAACATTCTTCCTCGAATGTGGGTTAGGGTGTTCTGAAAGTCTAGGGAAAGAACTACAATACCAAATAATGAACATTTGAAGCTGAAAACTGACGAAGTGATTGACTCTAGACTG
Source organism: Datura stramonium (assembly GCA_018107945.1). Classification (NCBI taxonomy): domain Eukaryota; kingdom Viridiplantae; phylum Streptophyta; class Magnoliopsida; order Solanales; family Solanaceae; genus Datura; species Datura stramonium. Next base: position 145,485 of record JACEIK010002374.1, read on the forward strand.
AAATACATGACTGAACTAAATTCATGAAAAATATGTACAAGCTAAAAGATGAAAGGAACTGGGAAAAATGAACTTGACATGAAACTAAATAGAGTATTAGGGAGGAAATAATACCTTAAGCTTAAACTAAGCCGGAAGGGAAATGATGTGGCTATCTAGCCATCATATCTTCTTCGACTTCCCACATAGCTCCCTCAACAAGCTTATTCCTCCACAACACCTTCACTGAAACCACCTCCTTGTTTCTCAAATTCCGAACCTGGTGATCAATAATCTCAATCGAAACATCCTCATAGGTAAGGCTATCCTTAACACCTATGCTCTCCACCAAGAACAACTAAGGTTGGGTCACCAATGCACTTCGTCAGGAGAGATACATGGAGAACTGGATGTACCAAAGCTAACTCCATTGGTAGCTCCAACTAATATACCACCTTGCCAACTCCCCGGACCAATATATCAGGGACTAAGCTTCCCTTTCTTTCCAACCTTATCACTCCCTTCATGGGAGACACCTTCAAAAACACCCAATCATAAACTTCAAACTCAAGCTCTCTCTGTCTAACATCCGCATAGGATTTCTGACGACTTTGAGATATTTTCAACCTTTCCCTAATAAGATGGACTTTCTCCATGGCCTCATAAATTGAATATGGCCCTATCCACATAGCATCACCTACTTCAAACCATCCGATAGGTGATCTACACCTTTTCCAATAAAGAGCCTCAAGCAGAGCCACCTAAATTTTGGAGTGGTAACTACTATTGTAATGAAACTTGATGAGAGGAAAGCGATCATCCCAAATACCTTTGAAATCATTCGCACACACTCTCAACATATCCTCAAGAGTCTAATTGGTCCGCTCATCCTGACCATTTATCTGCGGGTGAAAAGCTATGCTAAGTTTGACCTGAGTACCAAGTCCCTTCTAATATGATATCAAAAATTGTGAGGAAAACTGAGAACCTCTATCTGAGATGATGGACAAGGAAACTCCATTAAACCAAACTAACTCTAGAATGAACAATCTAACATAATCCTTAGCTGAATCGGTAGTTTTTACCGGTAAGAAATGAGCTACCTTGGTCAGCCTGTTCACCAACCACCCAAATAGAGTCATAAAGTCATCATGTACGAGGAAATCATGTGATGAAGTCTATATTGATCTCTTCCCACTTCCAAGTAGGGATACTAATGTCTTGTAACGTACCTCCAGGTTCCTGATACTCAACTTTCTCTTGTTTACAATTTGGAAACTTAGCCACAACACCACTGTGTCATTCTTCATGTCATTCCACCAATACACCTCCCGTAGGTCATGGTACATTTTGGTGGAACCTGGGTAGATAGAATAAAAAGATTCATGAGCCTCACCTTACATCCACTCTATCCAGTTATGAACAGATGGCATGCACAATCGACCCTGATATCAAAGTACATCGTATCCCCATTGGGAGAGGACTTCCACCTTCTGATTTTGAGCCTCTTCCTTCAACTTCACTAGAATAGGGTATTCATGTTTCCTAGCCTTGACCTCCGCACCAATGATGATTCTGACCCATTTTTAACAATGATGCCACCATTTGTCGAGTCGATAAGGAGAACCCCTAAACGATCAAGACGATGCACATCCTGCACAAACTCCTTCCCTCCATCCTCAACATGAGACACACTACCCATGGATAGCCTACTAAGGGCATCCGTCACAACATTGGCCTTGCTCGGATTTCAAAGAACACTCATGTCATACTCCTTGATAATCTCTAGCCACCTCCTTTGTCGCAAATTCAGGTCCCTTTGAGTGACCACATACTGAAGGCTCTTGTGGTGTTTGAACACATCAACATGCACCCCATACAAGTAGTGCCTAAAAATCTTCAACTCTAACACCACCACTACCAATTCTAGGTCATGTGTCGAATAACTCTTCTCATGAGTCTTAAGCTAGCAAGAGGAACATGAAATGACCTTATCATGTTGCATCAATACACAACTAAGACCAAGCCTAGAGGAATCACAATAAACAACAAAAGCATTTGTGGTCTCTAACAACCTAGAGTTATCCACTAATAATATTACTTCAACTTAATGAGAAAGTCATACAAGTTCGAGCTCTAATCAAGAGTCACCAGTCACACCATACTATGGTCTACTTGTACATCACCACCATATTCAAGCCTATCACGTACAGTTATCCTATGGATCTATGTAGCTAAAGAAACTCAAAGATTCCTCCAATCTCCCAATCTTGGCTAGTAACTATGCTTCATGAACTTCTACAAACCTGGCACCTCAGGAATGAATAGAGTGTTATCCTGAGCATACACGTTGTAACCATCATTTCAGTCATGGGGGAATATTTGTAGGGCTTAGAGTAAGGAAATAGTGAGCAAGAATCATTTAATAAATCTAAGTTGGGCATATACCTGATACAACACGATCATACAAGCTGCTAAGGCAAATCTTAAAGATTGAGTTCATAGAGCTGAGCATGCTGAGAGGCATGAGTTTACATACAAAACGAAGGTCATGACATGAACTTGCGATTTATAGAATCATGGAAGAAGACTAGAATCACCATCTGAAGTGGTTACTTGTCATTCTATGAATCTGAGTTTGAATACACGTAAGGAGTGCTTAGAACTTAGACATGGGCATAACATGTTCACATACAACATGAGTACAGTATCATATTAACTGAAGTATGAGAAGACACCTGCATAAGCGTGGATCGATCTCCCATAATTACTAATCCTGGACATTGAAAATTTGGAACTCAAGACTTGATCTACTCCTTCACCTTATAACCTCCCCCTTAACTTAAAGGTCATTATTCTAAGGATTGAACCCCTTCTTATGACTAGGCTAAAATCACTATCTCTTGGCTTTCCATTCGCCTTTAAGCTATCACTGAAGGCTTCATACTTTTAACCATTTCCTACCCTCCACAGGATGAATCTCATACTAAAATCCTAAAGGGTATCTTACGCCTTATACTATGGTTCCTGGCCTAAAACATGGAAGGATCTAAATGAAAAAATCATAACATACCTATGGCTACATCTGGAGTTGGCCGCCACCTGCATTAGGTAACCCACCCTGTTGAGATAGGCGAGCTACTAGAGTTGCTGTTTTGGTGACTGGAGCACTAGCTCTATCCTTGCCATGTCTAACTGATGAGCAATATCTAAGTATGTGCACAGGCTTACCACACCCAAAACAACCATCTTTTCCAACTAAATTGTCATGAACCAAAGGTACACCTGGATCGTAGACATGGGACCAGGAGCCCCGAGAGACCCCAAGTCGACCCATGGCATGAGAATACACCTAATTCAATCACATGAGCGGAAGACATAACATAGAGAACGTAATCATAACATAACATGAGAGAAAACAGTATAATACGTATACAATACAGCGGAATACAACTCTTTAGTCTGATAAGCCTCTAATCTTGAAAGGCAGATTGATGGGACAACTCCCCAACTAATCCAACATCCAGAAACTGAAGGAATAACATAGAGTGTGAAATATGTAGACCTTGGAACATGAAGACTCACCAAATACGCAGAGAGAAAGTCGGAATCTATCCACGGGTGAGGATGCACCTGAGAATCAGGACCTGTATCATGAGACGATACAACATAGAGAGTATGCGCTCAGTACGTGGAATGTACTGAGTATGCAAGGTAAGTAAAATTGACATTTAAAATATGTATAAAACCCATAAATGATCATAAGAGTAGGACGACATGCTCATGACATAATTATTGTAACATAACATGAGGCTCAGGGTTTTCGAAACATTCGTAAAGTAAACATAGTCATAATCATAATATAAGAGCCTTACTCAGCATAACTTGAGCCAACATACATAATCATAAATGTGCATAAATCATGAGGAACAGTGGGAGATTCTCTTAACCGACTTACCCCATATAAGCACGCGTGAAGCCTGACTTGTAACCCTAGTCAGGAGGGTGTTCGTACCTTGCCAGGGATAGGAACCATGAAGGGCGTGATCACACATGAAAAAGGTCATTTCGTCCAGTGACAAACATGAAAGGGGTCCCAACATACATACGGTGGCACGTAGTTCATGAGACCCGGGGCTTAACCTGAGCCCCAAACCTACTCGGTGTTCGATACTACTCCCAAAATATATATAGTGCTCATAGTAATACATATATGAGTTCACGGGCTAGTTAAATCATGATAACTGTAAACATTCTTGAACATATAAGAACTAGTCATGACTTGAGGCCCGTGAGTCGGCCAAAACATAATTCATTCTTAATAAAATACATACATACTTGTAGATCATGCATATAGTTTAAATTTCCATAAGAGCATAATAGATAACATAATATATTCATGATTTAATTTAAAACATGTATTGGACTTATCAAAAACATCAATGGATAAATGGATCATAAATCGATTTATCATGGACATGCATAATCGGGTTTAAATGATTAGAAATTCGAAATCAACCATACTAATATCAATTTAGAGATCAAAAGATTATCAAACTCAGTAGATAATGATAGTGTTTAAAAATTACAAGACCCATAATTAAATCATTAAATTTTATACAAACCAAATATAAAACCCCATGAGTTTTCAAAATAAATTTTGAGTAATTAATATAGAAGGAGCATGGGTGTGGAAGAATCCACCCATTGAAGACCTTACATACCTGGGATTTTCAACTCCTAACCCTCCTTAAAATCCCAAGAATGAAATTGAAGGAATTGAGATTAAAAGCTTGAAATCTCCCCTTAGATCACTTGTAAAAAACCTTGCATGAATGAATGGGAGTTTAGAATAGGTCATTCTCTTAAAAACCCAGCTTTCCCAAGCTAAAACGACGTAGTTTAGGGCCTTATATCTTTAAAAAGTAAAAAATACCTTTAATGAACCTTCCTTGAAAACTGGCCGGATGGAACCCACGAGTGGTACCAACGGGTCGTGGGTACCACCAACGACCTGTCGTGTCCTTCATTGAATGGGCTGCTGAAAGACCTAGTCTCAGATCCAAACAACGGGCCAATAGGACAACCCGTGCCTTCAACCCACGACTAGTTATATTGTCCGTTGTTCGCTCATAACAAAACTGAACCCCCCTACCACGAGCCTCTCCACGACTCGTGGTTCCATCCAATGAGTCATGGTTTCAACCCGTCACCCACACTGGAAATCCTTACCCTCCAACAACGATCACAACTAACGACCCGTGGCTTCTCCTAACGGGTCGTTGGGTCTCCTGTTGTTTACTACTTCCCATCCTGACCCAAACCATGACTGCAAAGGACGACCCGTTGTATCCCACAATGGGTCTTCATACCTCTCATTGTCTCCACTGCCACCATCCTCTCCCCAACCAACAACAACATACAACGACTCATAGTCTGATACCACAAGTCGTTCTGTGATGTTTTTGCCAGTTTTATGCATTTTTCAAATTCAATTACCGGGTCTATTCTTAGGCCTTCTCGGGGTATTACAATATATCTCCCTTGGGAACATTCATCCTCAAATGTAGGAAACAAGCAGCAAACAGAAACATAAAATTATCATACTCAAATTCTTAGTATTTTAACCGAAATTTTCACGGAATGACTACCTCCAAACCAAACCACATAGCTGAACTGATCTCATGCTTCACATACACACTCATACACATGAAAAAAACTTGAAAACATGAACTGAACCTGAAAACTAAATGGGATTATAGAGTAGAACTGATACCTCAAGTCGGAACTGAGCCGATAGAGAACAAATGTTGGTATCTCGCCATCATATCAGCTTTGGCTTCCCAGGTAGCTCCCTCAACATGCTGATTTCTCCATAAAACCTTAATTGAAGCTACTTCTTTGTTCCTCAACTTCTGAACCTGACGATCAAAGATTTCTACGGGAATTTCTTCATAATTGAGGCTGTCTTTTACTCCAATGTTGTCTACCGGGACTACCAAGGCTGGATCACCCAAACACTTTTTCAAAAGCGACACATGAAACACCGGATGAACTGAAGATAACTCCAAGGGCAAATCACCCTCATACGCCACCTTATCAACTATCCTCACAACCCTGTAGGGGCCAACATAGTGAGTACTGAGTTTTCCTTTCTTTCCGAACCGCATGAGTCCCTTCATGGGAGATACCTTTAGAAATATCAATTCGTCCATATCAAACTCCAAATCTCTCCTCCTCACATTAGCATACTATTTATGACAACTCTGAGCGATTTTCAACCGGTCCCTTATCAACTGGAACTTTACCATCGCCTCGTGAACTACATCTGGCCCTATCAAGGATGCCTCGCTAACCTCAAACAATCCGATAGGAGATCTACACCTTCGCCCATAGAGGGCCTCAAACGCTTCCATCAGGATACTAGAGTGATAACTATTATTATAAGAAAACTCGATCAAGGGAAAATGATCATCCCAACTACCTTTAAAATCCAATACACATGCCCTCAACATATCCTCAAGAGTCTGGGTTGTTCGTTCCACCTGGCCATCCATTTGCGGATGGAATGTTGTGCTGAGCTTAATCTGAGTCCCAAGTCCCTTTTGAAAGGATCGCCAGAACTGGGAGGTAAACTGAGTACCTCGGTCTGAAATAATAGACAAGGAAACTCTATGAAGTCGAACCAACTCCCAAATATACAACTTTGCATAATCATCCGCTGAATCCGTGGTCATAACCGGTATTAAGTGTGCAACCTTTGTTAACTTGTCTACCACCACTCAAATGGAATCATAGTGTCACCGAGTACGAGGTAGGCCTATAATAAAATACATATTAATCTCTTCCCACTTCCAAGCGGGAATGCTTATATCCTGAAGTACACCTCCAAGCCTTTGATGCTCGACTTTCACTTGCTGACAATTTGGAAATCTGGCTACGAACTCCGCAATATCCTTCTTCATACCATCCCACTAATAGATTTCTCGCAAGTCCCGATACATCTTCGTGGATCTCGTATGGATGGAATATCTGGTACTATGTGCCTCATGCAATATCTGAACCCTCAGATTATCAACGTCTGAGACACATAGCCGACCCTGATATCTTAGAACACCATCTCCCCCTTGGGAGAAAACCTCTATCTTTTGACTCCGCACTGCTTCCTTCAGCTTCCTCAAAACCGGATCTTCATCTTGCTTAGATTTGACATCAACCACTAAGGACGATTTTGACCCATTCTGCACAACAACGCCACCATCGGTTGAGTCGATCAATCTAATCCCCAACCTTACAAGTAGGTGGATATCTCTCATCAACTCCTTCTTTCGCTCATCCACGTGGGACACACTCTCCATAGAAAGCCTACTAAGTGCATCTGCAACCACATTAGCCTTGCCTGGGTGGTAAAGAACATTCATATCATAGTCCTTTGGCAATTCCAACCACCTCCTTTGTCGAAGATTGAGGTCTTTCTGCGTGAACACATATTGCAAGCTCTTGTGATCCGTGAACATGTACATATGAACTACATACAAGTAATACCGCCATATCTTCAGTGCAAAAACCACCACAGCCAACTCAAGATCATGGGTCGGATAATTCTTTTCGTGATCCTTTAACTGTCGAGAGGCGTATGTTAACACCTTCCCCCATTGCATCAACACACATCCTAGTCCGATTCTCGAAGCATCACAATACCCAACGAAGCCGTCAGTACCCTTGGATAAAGTCAACACTAGTGCTGAAGTGAGTCGGAGCTTCCACTCTACCATATGTGTCCTAATATGTTTCCCAGAGGTTTAGGTTAGAAACCAAATGATTATATAAACCTTTCCTAGTGTCAACCCAATTGGCGAGTCGATAGTGGCAAATCATGTTTATAGAGATTGTGTGATTTTAGTATGTCAAGAAATACCAAAGCTAATCTTGTAAGGTTACAAATGGTGGATTTTGATGTCATCATGGGTATAGAATGGTTGTCCTCTTGTTATGTCACATTGAATTTTCACACCAATGTGATAACCTTTCAGTTCCCTAATGAGTCAAATCTTGAGTGGAAGGCTAATATTGTGGTGTCAAAGGATAGGTTTATTTCCTACCTTGAGGCAAGAAAGTTGAACTTGCAAAGTTGTTTGTATCATCTAGTTAGGGTGAGAGACACTACCAAAAAACTGAGTTACCAATCTGTTCCAGTGTTCAATGAATTTCCAGAAGTTTCCTCGGATGAACTATCATGGGCCCCTCCCGAGAGAGAAAATGATTTTTGAATTGATGTTATGCTCAGTACAAAGCCTGTTTCTATTCTCTCGTACATAATGTCTCTAGCAGAACTTAAAGATCTAAAGGAGTAGTTGAAGAATCTCCTTAATAAAGGGTTTATTCGACCAAGCACTTTTCCATGGAGTGCACCGATCTTATTTGTCTAAAAGAAGGATGGAACCTTGCGAATGTGTATTGACTACTGCTAGCTGAATAAGGTTACCTTCAAGAATAAGTATTTGTTGCCCATAATTGATGAAGTGTTTGAACAACTTCAGGGAGCAATGTATTTTCTTAAGATCAACCTATGATCACGGTATCATCATTTGAGGGTAAACAAGGAAGACATTGTGAAAATGACATTCAAGACCCAGTATAGGAACTATGAGTTCCTTGTAATGTCTTTCAAATTGGATAATGCACCAGCAGCCTTAATGAATTTCATGAATAGTGTGTTAAGGTCATACCTAGATTTTTTCATGATTGTGTTCATCAATGACATCTTGGTGTACCCCAGGAACGAGGGTGATCATGCGAACTACCTCAGGATTTTGTTACAAACACTCAAGGACCATTAGTTACATGCTAAGTTTTCCAAGTGTGAGTTCTGGCTAGATTCAGTGGCTTTCTTAGGTCACGTGGTACCGTGTGAATGCATCAAGGTAAATCCATAGACCATTAAGACGGTGAAGGATTGGCCGAGACCCACATCTCCCATAGAAATTATGATTTTCTGGTGTTTGGCATGCTATTATTGAAGGTTTTTGTGGAGGGATTTCCTCATTTTCCACTCCACTGACCAAACTAACCTAGAAGAAGGCAAAATTTTAGTTATCGGAGGCATGTCAGAAGATCTTTCAAGATTTAAAAACCAGGTTGACTATAGCTCCAGCACTGACCCTACCAGAAGGAACAGATGGATTCGTGGTGTATTCTAATGCTTCACAAATATGTCTCAAGTGTGTGTTGATGCAGAATGGAAAGGTGGTAGCATATGCTTCCAAATAGTTAAAAGTTCATGAGAAGAACTATCTGACGCATGATCTTGAATTAGTTGCAGTGAAATTTTCCTTTAAGATGTGGCACTATTATCTATATAGAGTCCAAGTGGACATATTCACCAATCATAAGAGTTCTCAATATATCCTTAAGCAGAGGGATTTGAACCTCTGACAGCGAGGGTGGCTGCAGTTGCTCAAGGACTACGATATGAGCATCTTGTACCACCCGAGGAAGGCCAATGTAGTGGCTAATGCTCTTAGCCGATGCTGCATAAGGAGTTTGGATCATGTTAAGGAAAGCAAAAAAGGAGTTGGTTAGAGGTGTTCACCAGTTGGCAAGCCTAGATTCCCCTTTAGTGGACTCCGATGATGGAAGTAACATTGAGTTGAATAATGCAGAATCCTCCTTAGCAGTGAAGGTAAAGGGGAAGCAGCATGAAGACCCCATATTTCTCTGAATATGGTAAGGATCCACCAGCAGAGGCCATAACTTTCGAGCAAGGGGTAGATAGTACTTTAAGGAATCAAGGAAGACTATATGTTCCTGATATAGATGATTTGCGAGAAAAAAATCATGGTCGAGGCACACAACCCTCAATACTCTATCCATCAAGGTTCCACCAATATGTACCATGACTTAAAAAAGATTTATTGGTTGCTAGAAATGAAGAAGAACATAGCTGCTCATGTGGCTTAGTGTCTGAATTGCCAACAAGAAAAGGCGGAGAACCAAAGGGTGAGAGGCCTACCTCAAAGTATAGAACTCCAATTGTTAAAGTGGTAAATGATTAATATGGATCCTGTGATGGGTCTACCACGCTCTTTTTGGAAACATGACTCTGTTTCGATGATTGTGGACCGACTCACTATGTCAGTACATTTCTTGTCAATCAAGATGATAGACTTAGTATAGGAGTATGCTAAGATGTACATCAGAGAAATTTTCTGACTCCATGGGATTATGGTGTCCATTATCTCAGACAGGGGTGCTAAGTTCATGACTGATTTTTTGAGATATTTTCAAAGGGGTTTGGATACTCGTATCATCTTGGGTACGACCTTCAACCCATAGATAGAAAGTCAGGTAGAGCACATAATTCATATGCTTGAGGACATGTTGAGAGCATACATGATGGATTTCAAGGGTAGTTGGGATTACCATTTTCATCTAGTTGAGTTTGCCTATAATAATAACTACCACACTAGTATCAAAATGGCTCTGTATGAATCCTTGTATGGGAGAAGGTTAAGGTCACCTATCAGTTTGTTTTAAATGAGAGAGGCAAAGCTACTTGGGCCAAACATAGTCCACCAGGCGGTGGAAAAGGTTAATTTGATCCAAGAATGATTAAAAGCTACCTAGAGCCAACAATAGTTTTATGTTGATATACAAAGAAGAGACTTAGAATTTATTGTCGATGATTGGGTGTTTTAGAAAGTGTCGCCTATATAAGTTTTTATGTGGTTCAGAAAGAAAGGGAAGCTGATGTGTCGGGGATTAGCAACACATTTTTGCCTCTTTTCATAGTATTTTTCATGTCTTTAGGAGTTAAATTAAGTAGAAACTAACTTTATTATGCTATGTTTCAAGAACCCAAGCAATTGAAAGAAGAAAGGATTTTAGGCTTGAAAACTGCTCAAAAGACGAGGCAACATACAAACCATCATTTTGAAAGACGGTTCACGTCTCATTCCATCCCTTCCTAGCCGTAGATTATAGAAACCTAGAAAAATGGGTATTTAAACTATGGTTGAAAGGATAGATTGTCTTCCAAAAGGATGGTCCGTAAATTGAACATTAGACCCAAGCTTGGCAGAATGGAAGTTTTACTGTACCGAGCAAGGCACATACCATCTTCTCAAAGGATGGTCCATTTATCAAAGGACAGTAAGCCAAGGGATAGAATAAAAAAAGTATAATATGTTTCAAAGAACGGTCCATTCTTCCAAAGAACAGTTTGTCCCTGTGCACCTAGAACTCCGTTGTTTGAATTAGATGGGCTTTTTAGGATATAGTATACATAAATTTTCCTTATAATCTTTAGGGAGTTTTTTCATTATACAGTTCATACTTAGTGTAGAAAGTAGAGTTTATCTAGGATTGCCCCAGTTTCGAAATAGATTGTAGATCTAGATTGTAATTTGATAAATTATTTTCATCTATTTACGATTTCAATTTCTTTTGGTATGAATGTTTAACTACTTCTTCTTCTTCTTCTTCTTATTTCTATGGGTAACTAAACCTAGATCTAGTATTGTGAATTCAATGAGTTTTGGACCCTAATGATACAAATTTGTTAAAATTGAGTTTGGGCTTATGAATATTTGATTGATTTTTTCTTTGTAGTGTGTGATTGGTGATGAGAGTCATCCAATCCTACCCAATTACCTTCATGAGGCTTGAAAGAGTATATTTAGGTTGGGTTAGCATCAATAAACAATGACTCAAACTCTTGTTTAATGGGTTCTCCTAGACATAGGTTGAATTAAAAATTGGCAACAAGCAATTGGGTAGAAGAGAATTCTCTTCAATTTGAAAATATTGAAGTAAATTGACACCTATGGTGCTATTGAAAGATACTCATGGGTTCCCTAAGTAAATTTCTTGCATGTTCTACCTTAGCCCACTATCAATTCTTTTAGATAGGGTGATTTAAAGGGATCGATCTAGAATTGGGATCACTTTTATAGAATTATCTTTAATTGCTAACAATCCTTGCTTATTACAATCTATAGTCTTAATTTCTATTACTCTCAATCTGAATATATTCTAATCTTGCATACTTTACCATTTAGTACTAAATAGTCTGGACTTTGAGTAGTAACTATGGGATTCGACCCCAACTCCTTGTTGGGTTCTATATTTGTTGCAATTGTTTATACTACCCGATATTTGGAGGGGATTTAAATGATATCAAATATTATGGTGCTGTTGTTGGGGACTACATCATAAGCCCTATCTAGCCCATAAAATCTAGTTTTCTTGCTTATATTTATTCTTTTAACATTCTTTTTTTGTCTGATGATATAGGATTATCGCCTCTCTCCCAACCAAAGATTTGGAAAACGTGTTCGTAGATGCCAATGAGAAAGTTGACTATGCGAGTGTGATTATCCTCCAAGGGAAAATGTTGCCTCATTCAAGATTGATGACAGTATCTGCACTATGCTAAAGGTGGAAGGACAATTTCACAACTCCACGGACAACAACCTCGATCAATACTTAAATTTTTTTTAGAGGTGTGCAACCTTCATAAGCAAAATAACATTTCGAATAATGCTATCAGGCCACAAGTATTTATATACTAATTTATTGGTGAGGTAAGGGATTGGTTGTAAATACTCATGTTCGCGCCAAAACGCACGCAGTCATACAAGTAGAAAAGTGGCTTTTGTGAGTCGGATGTTTAACCCACAGGGACTAGACTCTCAGTGAATAACCAAGTGTAAGTATTAATCTCAAATTTCACAAATGCAAGTTTTCATGATTTTGTTATTTGTTACTAAATCTAAAAGTGATCATATATTAAGGGTAAATAATAACTGGGAAATAATCTAGAGTTGAAGCCTATATTCATGCCTAGATTTAATTCAAAGTAGTCAACTACTCATCTTGATTATTGATTGTGGGGTTAAAGATTTGGTCATGGTTTTTTGAACCTCTAACCATTTTCACTTTGAAATTAACCTTTCAACTACATCATTGAGTGGCAATGTGATATCTCAATTCTTTTGAATTAACCTATCTTCCCATTTTTATAACCAAGTATAGTATATTAGGTATATTTCTATCCTAAACACAAATCTTATTCAACCACAAGATCATACTCCTTGCATTCCATGTTCTATCTTAAGGTTTTCTCTCTCAAGTTTGCCTAAGATGTCTAGGTGGATTTTAATGGTGATCAAGCATTAAAATGATAAAGCAAGAATAAAGAACAATCATATAATATAAGTAATCAAACCAACCAAGAATTATGCATAAGGATTCATGTTTGTGGCATCAACCCTAGAATAAGGGTTTTAGCCACTCATAATCTTATAAGATTCCAACTTGGTAATTTAATTCATGTTAAAACAAATGAATGGAAAAGATAAAGGAAGAAAAAGAACCCAACAATGGTGAACTCATTCATCATTCTTTACCCCAACCTCCCTTTCCGAAAATTATTTCGTCATATCCCAAATAAAATGGTATGTTTTCAATTTGTAGAAACTAAATTTTTTTCCCGTTAAAATGTGCCTCCGTGTCACGCTGGCTGTCACGCAGCTGGGCTAGCATGGCACACTAGACANATGGGCATTGGAATAGCACCTGCAGGGTGTGAAATGACGCCTAGCGTACAGCTAGTCTGGCATGAAATGTTGATGGGCGTGGACAAGTCCTGGCATGGCACGGCCCAAATATGCACAACTACTGGAAAACATCCCTCGTGCACATAGCATGGGCGTGGCATGGCGTCTGGCGCACTAATCTGCTGGTGTGGCATGGTGCTTGGCGCACTAATCTACCAGTGTGGCACATTGCCATCGCCCAAGTTGTCTTCCTATGCCATTTGCATGCCATCAACTTAGGAATTGGTCCTTGTTGCCTTTTTTCTCAAGCATCTTCATGTTTAGCCTTGTCCCTAGCATTTTTCACCTATATAAATATACTAATCACAATTTGTTAGTCCATGCACATATTTATAACCAAAACATGAGATTATACTTAATTTAAGGTACAAAAAAGGCTGAGACATGGGTATAAAATAGCATTTAGGCATGTAAATACACCCAAGATCACCACCCCACAGTTAAAGCATTGTTCATACTCGAAAAAATTCTTTACATCTCATGCACATAAAAATCTCACAATCTACCAATTGAATCAAGACTACTCAAGTTAAGCCTATCATGACTATCTTAGATGGAAAGTTCATATCAAGAATGTTCTCTATAACATAGTTATATTCATTGACAACTCAGTCAAGACTTCCTAGCCTCAAGAACCGACTTTACAACCCCAACAAACTCATGCCAATTAACCAATAAAGAAGTCACATATGCAACCTATCTTTCATAAAACAAGTGCCCTCACAATAACAGAGTTACACATTATAACTCACAAATATATAATTTTATAACAAGTATGGGTATATGAATAAAAATTATGCTCACTGTCACAAAGAATTCACATGCAACATGTAATGACCCATATGCTTGCCCTTAGTGTATTACTCCACTAATACAGAAACATCTAAAATTAACATTAGGTGTGACTTTTCAAGTTATAATGTAAGATAAGGACGGGTAGGTACTATTCTATCCAGTAATTGTGACTATCTTGCCTAAGAGCTTTTAATACATCACATTTTCTCATTAAGCACACTCTTTTCTTTTTCTTCACCTCTTTCTCTTTTCATATATAACATTACCTTTTGTTTCCCCATTTCTTTAACCACATTTGTACCATTAGTAAGGAGTTCTCTAGCAGTAAACACTTTTCCATTCTTTTGATCTTTTCTACTGCCTACCAACCCTTATTCATTTTGAACAATTTCGCCCTTCATCCTTTCTTCAATTTTCACACCCAATTTTCTCTCCATTTTAAATATTCTCTCCTTTTACTCGTGTGCCTTTCTCACCTAACCGCTTTGGAGTTTTGGATCAAATTCAGGTTAATTGAAAGAAAAGGATTAGCTTTTAATGCGGCTATCAGAGAATAGGCTAAAGTTTAAATGGGGCTAACTAGGATCATGCATTGTAGGTAGGTAAAGTAAAGGATACAAACATGTTTATTCAAAGAAATTCATAAATCATCTCCTACAATTAACATCCCTCATTTCATTTTGCAAACACAATAGGAAAGTTCTAGACATTACATGATAGCATGACATATACAAGAAACCTCACACTCATTGCACATGTTCAACTCAAGACAGACCCGTATAAATTATTAATTCAGCTACCCATATGAATTCAAAATTAAGCACACAACTTATAGAGTCATATTTATGATCTTAAATTTCTCACACAAAGTCATGCAATTACCTATCATTCTTCTCAATTAAAGCTCACTTGCTTCTTACAGACACGCGTAACCATCAACAAAAATATCAAGCATTCAATCAGTCAGGGGTTAAAAAGAAAAATCCTAGTGACTAAATTTTCCTCAAGATGGTCGTCATTCATCCATCATTGTGAAAGGTCCCTAACTATGACTTAAAACAACTTTTGACAAAAATTTAAAAAAATTATTCTCGATTAAAAGTGCCCCCTTTAAAAAAGAACTGAAAGAAAAGCCAAAATGTGGGTGAAATGTGTTGAACTTAGACTTTCCAATGAATCAACTTCAAAACCAAGCACATAATTCACCATCATTCAACCTCAAAAATATTTTGAAATTCCCTCACCCCACAATTAAAAATATGTTATGTCCCCAAAGTACCAATTAAACATTAAATACAAGGTTAGGATACTTCCTAAGGCCTATAAGCCTAGCTAGTAGCATGTTTCATCTACTTTTGATTCACAAGGGTCAATGACTCCACGCTCATTCTTTGTCATGCTCCTTAGCTTCACTTTGAGGGTACTCTTTCATTCCCTCAATTTGTGCTCACAAAAACAAAACAGAAAAAAGTGATAATAAAAAAATAAAGATAAAGGAAAAATATTCTACC
The DNA here is from genome assembly GCA_018107945.1 of Datura stramonium. Lineage (NCBI taxonomy): Eukaryota > Viridiplantae > Streptophyta > Magnoliopsida > Solanales > Solanaceae > Datura > Datura stramonium. The sequence goes on from JACEIK010002374.1 coordinate 161,389, forward strand.
TATTATACAACTTGGGTTGCCTTCCAAGCAGCTCTTGAGTTTATGTCACAGCATGACATGAGTTACATCCTTTCTAGGATGTCCTTGATCTCTTTCGCCCTATCAGGCGCATCTTTCTTCATTTATTGACACTTGAGGGAATAGCCTCCACACTTTCCCTCTTCTCCTCCATCACTTCCTCAACTAAATCAAAATTCATCCTATAGCTCAGGATTTGTTTTAAGAAATCCGTCATATTTGGACTTAGTAGCTTGCACTACTCCACCCCACACTCATTATCTTTTATCATCATGATCATGCAGAGATCCCCATAGTGTGTCAGGGTGTTTAGTGCTAGGTACACTCTGAAGTCATCATCTAACCTCATCTTCAAGTTTCCAGCCCTGACATCTATCAATACTGCTCCCATGGAGAGGAATAGACATCCCAATGTAAGGGGTACCCTATGATCAACCTCAAAGTGAAGAATAATAAAGTTAGCTAGGATTATGAATTTACCTACTTTAATACATCCTCTATGATCCCTTTAAGAGCCATCTTGGACTTGTCAGCCAGCTGCAACATAACTTTGGTAGGCCTTGATTTTTCCAAACCAAGTGTAATGAACAGTCATAGGGGCATCAAGTTCACAGCTGACCCTAAATTGCACACAGCCTACATCAGCTCACTTCCACATATTTATATCTAGAGAGTAAAGCTCCCTTGGTCCTTGAGCTTCTTTGGAATTTTGCTCAGAACCTTAGAACTGCATTCCTCAGTATGTGCTACAATTTCTACATCCACCAACCTCTTTTTTTAGGAAACCACATCTTTCAAGTATTTAGCATGCTTGGACATTCCCTACAAAATGTCAATAAGGGGAAAATTTATATGAATTTCTTTGAAAATATCAAAGAACTTCTAAAAGCATGCTTCCTCTTTGCTTTGTTGAAGCTTCTGCAGGAATAGTGGCGGTAGTATCTTTGGTGGCTGCACTACTAGTCGTACAATGATCTCTCTAGCTACATTTGTTTTACCCTTATCCACTGATGGACCGAATCTTGTCAGTTCAAGTTGCACCTCATTCTTCTTTTGCTTTAGGATTTCTTCATCTAGGTCTCTACCTTTTCTCAAACTAATGCACATTACCTACCTTGTATTTGAATTTGTGTCACTTGGTAAACCCCTTTGAGATCTAGTGTTCTGAGTTGTTTCTAGTTTGCCCATCCACTTCTCCAAATTTCTAGTGGCTAACTATTGATTTTTGAGCTCAGCTACAATATTTACTTCGTCAGCTTCCATCTAAGTCTTATTAGCCATGATCTTCTACAATATCTTCTCTATATTACTTGATTGGGAACTAGCTTGCTTAAACTACTACTGAGGTAGCGGAAAATTCTGACTCTGTCACTGATTCCACCCTAAGAGAAGTTGGGGTGATTCCTCCAATTTCTATTGTAGGTATTCCCATAGTTTTGGTTGCCTCTCTACACATTACCTACAAAATTTACTGACTTTGGGTTTTCTTTGCAAAAGTAGTCCACATGACAGGTGTTTCCATATATCTCACACTAGCTTTGAACTAATTGAACTGCATTCACATGTGCCTGCGGATGTGCTAAAATAAGCTTGTTCAACTGAGTCATCATCTGGTTTTTGAAGGATGCCAACTATCACGCCCCACCTTGGGAGGCATGATTGGCACTTGTTTCCCTACTAAGACCTTGACTGCTGGACTACTGAGCCTAAGCACTTCTGGTGCCAGACTGGCTCTAACCCTGGATTCATGGAACCAATGGGATATATAACGGCTGTAAATACAGCCTCCGGCCGACTAGGCCTATAGCCTCCTGTAAGAAAACAACAGCTGACCAGAACCACAGGAGTATAAAGGAACCTAT